>ML810932.1:4535-66537 GCA_009831015.1 Picea engelmannii
TATTCTATTTTATTGAAAGGTCTTATTAATATTGACCTTTATTACATCCGAATACATTGATCTACCTATGTGCGGGTTAGGACCTTAACAGACGTGTTCCTCTAGGATACCTTGAAATGGTTGGTTTCTTGTCTTCAACATCACTCGAAGAGGTTGTTGACATATGCCCAACATGACTATCAGAGGTTGGTTTTGTGCTCCTAGAATGAGAACTAGAGGAGAATGTTGAGGGGGATCACCTCTTTCACTCGCTGATGTGGGTAAAGGGGGACCCACTACATTTCATTTTTTACAGTGGGAGACATAAGAACTTGATCTTAGTTGAGGTTTTAAACATATTGAAGCTTCCAATGATGACACATCTTCAACAATACACCATCATATGGTTGATGCTAGTCTGAGAGATCCATGTCACCCATTAGTGCTTCCTATCCTACAACATCAAACCCTTCAAGCATGAGGCATTATGTGATTTTGTCCCACTTGATGTCTATGATGTTCTTTTAGGAAAACAATATATGTGGAAACATCGTGCTATCTATGAGTATGGGCCCCGCAGTGTCATTGTTACTCTATGAGGTCATATCTATAGGGAACCATAGCTATCTCTAACTATTTCCACTTCATTGATATTAGAAAAACAATGTTGCAAAGTTATCTCTGAGGCCAAAAATGCTTTCCTCTTCATGGTCTAGTCAGAAGGTGAATAGAAGGCCACTACAACCATTGCAACTTCATCCCAAGAACTTTCTATCCAACAAAAGTTGGTAAACAAGATTGTAGAGGAGAAAATTTATATTTCTACTTCACCTATGGTTGTGCCTTTGCACTACTATGTCCCACATTCCACTGACTTGGTTCACAGTGCTTCCTTACCCAATGGTCCAATCTATAAACTCTCCCTGCTAGAGAATGAGAGTCTTATGTATGTTCATGATAGATTTATTTTCCATGGCCCTTTTCAGGTGTGCTTGGGTTTCCAACTATTATCCCCCATTGATATAGATATTCATATTTCATCTTCACCGATAAAGTCCTCCCACACTCAAACAAACGAATATCATTCAACTATATTTTTTGAATGTACACGACACCTCCATCAATAGGTTCATGACATCCTTCCATAAGCAAAGTACAAGTAAGAGATTACTTGTGCCTCATTTATTTCTTGATAACATGACTTGTTCCAACTAAAGTATCTCTTGAAAATGAAAGTGCCATACTATATAAATTAGCAATAACATATAAGTTAAATCTCACACAACTCCAATAATGTTGTGTATCCAATGGTTATGAAAAATAAGCTTCGAAGGTTTTTATACTCTTACTTAAAAAATGTTATATTTTGTTCTATACTGTTGGATACAAATGTAATGCATGTTTCATCACAGGAGTGGTAAACCAAATTCCAAAGCTCATGGAATTGGCTATACAATTCATATGCAAAAGTAAATAATTAGAGCATTCATATCATTGTAAGATTTTCTTATTCTTTTGAGCAATAGTTTGACTCCTTGGACTTTATTAAGTGGGAAATTTACTCTACAATACCACAATTATGGTTTCTTAATATAAAAAAATGTCATTAATAAATTTTGAGAAAAATAACAATGGTAATTTTGACATGAAACTTCACGAATCAACATTCTAAATCCATTCAATATGGAATATAATGTTTCATCTATGGGTGCCAACTTCTGGAAAATGTACACAGTAGTAGAATAAGAAAGATGAACTTATTATGAAGGATACTAGATAAGAGTCACCACTTGGAAAAAGGATTTGATTATGACTGTTACCCTTATCTTATCCCTTAAATATGGAGATATTTTTTAAAATCTCAATCAATCAAATTTCTTCGACCTTCTTAGGTCTTTACTATTACTCTCTTCTTTGCATAAAGTAGACTCTCTAATTCTCCTTCACTCTAGTTTCTATGTTCCTAGCTACTAAAAATGCCAAAGAAGATACAAATGAATATCAACATTATGGTTCTTAGTGGTTGTCTAAGACATTATAAGTGAAAATAAGGAATAACATGGTATGATTGAATATTTACTTCGCGTTTGGACATAATTCTTAGTGGTGTGTTGTTTCTATGAATTCTATACTTGATCATTCAAATGTGATAACTATTAAATCCAACTTAAATTTTTACAAATTTCCTTGAAGAGGTCAATGTAGAAGTAAATTGATTTTCATCATCAATGTATAACATCACAATCAATTTGCAGTAAAATTGGAAATCTCATTTACCTGAATGGGAGGGATTGGTAGTGAAGGATCCAAATCATTAGTTGTAATTATGAATTTCTAATTGATGTTCCTAATAGTTGAAGGATTTTTTAACATCCAAAAACCTTATATGAATGTAAACAATTTATATTGAATTACCATTGGCACAAATACCTATGACATTTTAATTCATAAAACAAAATTGTACCAAGAGAGGGAAATTATGTAAAAATAAAACAGAACTAGGATCTCAATGTGTTTACACAACATAAACATTATACCGATTGAAAACATACAATTACTCTCACCAAAATACCAACCAAGGAAAAAATGTTGTAGCTATTTGATGAGAAGCTCTTGGGACACGGTTCTACATGTTAGGATGATGAAAAAAAATTCACATTAAGCTTCCAATACTTAATTCTCTATTAATTAATATTATTATGCAAAATATGACCTTAAATGTTTATCTCCTCCAAAAAAATACTATTCCATGATGAATGATAGAAATATTACCTCCAAGAAAAATTCAAGATTAACTACACAATATTTTCTTAGTGGCCATAAATGTACATCATTTGTTAGCTTTATAGATTAACTACACAATGAAAATAACCATGAAAATGTTCATAACAACCATTAAAATAAAACCTAAGCAATTGTCATAAAAACATTGTTGGTCAACACATAACATATCTTTGAAATTATATAAGTAGAAAATCATTAAACAAGTCAAGCACTTAAATGCACCAAGGCGTGGATTTTCCAATATTTTAGTATTAAAATAAGAGGAAGATATTGTAGTCAATTTATGGATATTTATTAGATACAAACTCATCACAACCATTGAAAGATATTTGGAGGAGATGTATATTTGGAGGACTTGGCGTCTCAATCAGACTCCAAAAAATAATGAGCCACTAACCCAAATACATTTTCTAGCTGTGAAAAAACTATAGTCTACTTTCCTAGATTTTCTAAAGATAGAGTTTTGAGTGAGAGGATGTATAATCCACAACTTCAATAGAAAAAATTTTGAAGGATGGAGAGAAACAACTTTTAATCTATCTTATAAAGAGCATATTTATAGACAAGGCATTTTTTTATTACACCATAATGCTCGTAAGAGATTTAAAAATTTACAACTAAAAAATAATGGCAATGAATATCTTGAACTTAAGTAGGAAACGTGACAATTGTAATTTGCATGGAAAACAATTCAAAATATTTTTTTGATATTTTAAATATCTCATAGATAAAAGTTATCAAAATATAGGATTCGATAAATGAGTTTGGTGCAACAATAATGATTTCCAGACTCATTGAAGCTTTAGAATCTACAAGAAGGAAAGATGATCACCATTGGAGTTTCATGTTGAGGTAAAGTGGTTATAACATATATAAATTTAAAGTTCAATTGAATTCCAAGTCATTTGAAAAGAATGTTTCTACTATATTCATTAAAATTATACCAAACCCTAATTGTAACTTAATTATGGCCCAAAATATATAACTTTATTTAGATGCAACCATTTTATATGAATGAATGCATTGGTCAAAATTATTTCATTTGAAGGAATCAAATCCATGTTATGCATATGAAATAACTCATTAACAAACCTATGGATTTATGGTCATTATTATTAATAGTATGTCTTCCATACTAGAATGAAAAAAACTCAAATCTTTATTTCACTACCAACATAACATTCATACTAATTATACATGACTATTCCACAAGTCATCACAAACAGAGAAAATGCAAAAAATATAAGCTAATGCCAATATAAATTAATGTACAAATAAAAAGGTGATGTACTCGATAAGAACATATAAAACACTAAGGGATCCAAACCTCATCAATGTAGAACATGGTATTGATATATCCATGAGTTAGTGCATGCCTTGTATTCTCACTAAGTTGAAATGTCACAATTTTAAAACATTATAATACATAAGACAATATAATATATAATTGTAGAGTAATCATCTATCATATGAATAGCTCACTATTGGACATAAACCAAACTCATTGATATGGATCACTAAATCATTAAGATGTGAATCAATGAAAGTGTGCAACACAATTGGAGATAAAGTAATCCAAATGCTACCCATATTATGTTAATAGGTGATTTTTTTTTATCCTACATCATCACTCCATATGTTAAAATTCATAATTCTCAAACAAAGTTAATGAATGAAATGAACTTACTTATATCCCATTAAAAAAAAAAACATAAAATTTATTAAATAAACTGAAGTTATATTGGACCTTATTTGACCAAAAGAATAAAAATAAAATAATTATTTTATGAATAAATTTTAAATAAAAAAACCTCAAATAGATAGTGTGAATAATTATTTTATGATTATATTTAAAAAAAAAAAAACTTCAAATAGATAATGTGACTACTTGAATATGTTGAGAAAAATATCTCTCATAAAACATTTTACTAATTAAATATGAATACTATCTCTTTCAATATATATATATATATATATATATATATATATATATATATATATATATATATATATAAATATATATATATAATTAATTATAATAATAATTCTTTTTAAAAATGATATTTTTAAAATTCCTTAAAATTTCAATCTTATAAAATAATATTTTTTAAATATGATATTTTTAAAATTCCTTTAAAATTTCAATCTTCCAATCTTGCTTCATACATGAATACAACATGTCCCACATACTAATAATAAATCGAGGAAAAAAGAATTTGTATCATGATAATATATAAATATTTCAATTAAAACACCAAAAAAAAATGATCAAATTCGAAATTAAACCCCCAAAAATAGGAAATCTCACTCTACACAACCCCTCTAAAGCATGAATAAAGTTAACCGTTAAGTTTTTTTTCTCATATGCCAAACGCACGTTAAAGACTGATGGATGAAAAATCAGTTTTTGTGTCAGATGCCAATAGCACGTTAAAGACGGACAGGTGGATGAAAAAGCATTTTAAAGACAGGTGTATGAAAAAGCATTTTGTTATCCGTTAGAGAGAAATGAAAAAGCTTGTCTTTAACTATGGATATTTCATAGAAGGCACAAAATAAAATATTTTTTAATGATTCAATTCCAAATTAAAACTTCAAAAAAAACATGAAAGCCTGCATAGAGGATGTCTTAAAGCGTGAATAAAGTGAACCCTTGGTAAAAAGTAACGTGTCTCATCTATAACCAATGAATGGTTCAAAAGACAAAGAGGTAAAAGAGGGAAATTATCTATCCGTTGAAGGGAGATGGGAGAAGTGATACATATATCTCAATTTTTAAGTTGGCTCAACATTTTGCTGATGCTCTTTTATTCGGTCTAATCTGGTGTGCTCGTGTGATTCTGAGTCAGAGTATGGTGTGCCTGTGTGGTTCTGAATCTGAGTTTGTAAACCTCCTTCTCTATCTGGTTTGGTCTGATTGAGTAGTTTCACATTTGAGTTTGTAAATTATGTCCGGTCTACTCCAAGTCATGTTTAAAGAGGCAGAGGCTACATCGGATCATCCACTGGAGCAAACACTTTGAAGGTCGGTTGATCACCGTACATTTTATTTTTCCTTTTTCTCGGCGATCACTCTCTCTGCTCTATGTATGAATGGTACATTTTTTTTTTCCTATGTTCTTTTCAGAAGCCCTAGTTGTTTGTTGTAAATTCCTTAAGCAATTTTAATTGTTAGCGTATCTCAAATCTCATGCATAACTTTGATTTCTATCGGTCAATTTAATTGAAATTATTTCATATTAGCTTCTTGCATATTTCAAATCTCCTCGTATTTGGCTCTTGCATATCTCAAATCTCATGAATAGTCTTTCTTTCATTCTGTCAATTTAATTGAAATTATTTCATGTTCTCATGTCCCAAAAATCTCATGCATAGCCTTGCTTTAGTTCGGTCAATTTAATTGATATTATTTCATGTTCGGCTCTGCTCCTTTAGATGCAAACCGCCGTTGGTTGAAAGAGTTGATAGAGAAAGGAAGGAAGTCCATCCTTCAATATGGTTTGAGCCTTTGATATGATTGGACACCCTCTTTCTTGAAACCCTCCTTGAACGAATCCGTGCCCTCGATTTCCACTGCTAAATGAATCGAATCTCCGATACATCTCTCTTCTCTTCGCTCTCTTCCATGTTTATTAAATTTAAGTTTTCATTACCGTATCTTACACTTAAGTTTTCTGCCATGTTTATTAAATATAAGTTTTCATTACAGTATCTTGACATATAGTTAAGTTTTCATTACATAGCTTGACATACCTATTTAATAGTTAACAAGCTGGATTTCCTTTATCCAGAGGTTTATCCATATGTTTTTCTCATTAGTTTAACAGACTGGCTTTGCTTTATCCATATGTTTAGTAGCTATATTATCTCCCTTTGGGTTAACAAACATTTTATTGCTTTCTGATTAGTTTAATCTGCGTATGAAGCAGTGTAACTTTTAAAGTTAAAAGTGTAACCGTTAATTCAATAATTCTTTACTTATTATTGAATTTAGGTTTTTTAAAAATTAAAGTAGCCATGGTCACATATATTTAGATATTGAATTGTTTATCAGTTTAATAATTGTAATGAATTAAATATTCATTATGAACATTTGTTTAACGCCATTTGTATTAACTCATCAGTCAACTAACCAGCCTTTGCTATGCATTTTAGTTCCTTAAACGTATAATCCATTATAATCCATTTCATTGTATAAGGTATTTTTTTATTTTAAATTAAAAGAACAAAAGTTTCATCCATGCTATTTAATTCCTTACACTACCATCATGATATAGATTTTTTAAAGTTAAAAAAATTAAGGTTTTAATAGATTCTAATCACATAATATTATAATATAGTGCTTATTAAACATTGAGTGTTAATCACCATTATAGTTTATCTATTTAGCAGTTAAGTTTTCATTACGATAGCTTGACATACCTATTTAGTAGTTAACACGCTAGCTTTGCTTTATCCAAAGGTTTATTCATATGTTTTTCTCATTAGTTTAACCTACTGGCTTTGCTTTATCCATATGTTTAGTAGTTATATTATCTCCCTTTGGGTTAACAAACATTTTATTGCTTTTTGATTAGTTTAATCTGCGTATGAAGTAGTGTAACTGTTAAAGTTAAAAGTATGAAGCAATGTAACTGTTAAAGTTAAAAGTGTAACCGTTAATTCAATAATTCTTTGCTTATTATTGAATTTAGGTATTTTAAAAGTTACAGTAGCCATGTTCACATATATTTAGATATTGAATTGTTTCTCAGTTTAATAACCGTAAGGAATTAAATATTCCTCATGAGCAATTGTTTAAAGCCATTTGTATTAACTCATCAGTCAACTAACCAGCCTTTGCTATGCATTTTAGTTAATCCATTATAATTCATTTCATTGTATATGGTATTTTTTTATTTTAAATTAAAAAAACAAAAATTTCATCCATGCTATTTAATTCCTTACACTGCCATCATGATTTTGATTTTGATTTTTTAAGTTAAAAAGATTAAGATTTTGATAGATTCTAATCACATAATATAATAATATAGTGCTTATTAAACATTGAATGTTAATCACCATTACAGTTTATCTCCTACTATAATGGCCATGTAATTTAGTTTTTCATTTTCCTATTACCGTGTATGGTTGTTTTTATTTTTATTTTTTATAAATTCAAGTTTTAAGAAAATGTAATATTATGTTTATAGTTGCTTTTGTTTAATGAAATAAATAGAAGTTTCTATATTTTATTTTTATTTAAGTAAAAAAAAAATTATTTTATTATGTGATCTATATTATATTTAACTTAAAATACTTTTAAATACAATATTTTTTGGAACTTATCGTGTCTTTAAGTAAATTGAAAAATTATTTTATTATGTGATTTATATTATCTTTAACTTAAAATACTTCTAAATACAATATTTTTTGGAGTTTATATAATTTTTAAATTTATTATTGATGTTAATTATTTTCTTTGTGAATTTTTCTTTTACATTTATAATACTTCTTTATGTTTGTTGTTATTATTTATATTGTTTTGTATTTTTTATTAGAATTATCTAATTTTTACTTCACATGATATAATGGATGTGTGTTTCTTTATTTATGGAAAATAATGAGTTTGTATAAATCTATATATTGTTATATTAGAAATTTATTCAATAAAATATTCTAGTTTAAGTAAGGAAGTATTATGTGAGGCTTGGGCATAGGATTTAGGCTTTGGGTTTGGTCTTTAAGATTAAAAGGATTAGGATTGAGAATATGATTCAGGGTCAAGATTAAGCTTACGCCTAGGCTAGTCTAGGTTAGAGTGGGTTACTTTAGGCTAGCCTAAGGTAGGATAAGATAAGGTAGGTTATGATACACTAGGATATGATAGGATATTCTAGGGTAGGTTAAGGTGCTAGGATAGGCTATGGTAAGCTAGGGTAAGGTAGGTTAGGCTAGGGTAGAGTGGGTTACTTTAGGGTAGGCTAAGGTAGCATAGGATACACTAGTTTATGCTAGGCTATGTTAGGGTAGGCTAAGGTGGTAGGATAGGCTATAGTAAGGTAGGGTAAGGTAGGTTAGTCTAGGATGATGTAAGGTGGGATAGGATAAGTTACAATAGGATATCCTAAGGTATGATAAGATATATTAGGGTAAGGTAGGATATGCTAGGCTAAGTTAAGGAATGATAGGTTAGGCTTGGTGAAGATAAGATAGACTAGGCTAGGTTAGGTTATGCTAGGTTAGAGTAGGCTAGGCTAGGATAGGCTATGGTATGCTATGTTAGGATAGAATAGTGTAGGCTAGGGTAGGCTAGGGTAATATAGAGTAAGATAGGATAGGTAGGCTAGGATAGGCTAGGGTAGGCCATGCTAGAGTAGGTTAGGGTAAACTAGATTAAGCTAAGCTAAGCTAGAGTGGACTAGGCTAGGCTAGGCTAGGCTAGAGTGGGATATGATAGGTTAGAGTAGGCTATGAAATGCTAAAGTAGGCTAGGCTAGGCTAGCTTAGAGTGGGCTAGGATAGGATATCATATTCTACACTAGGCCAGGATATGATAGGCTAGAGTAGGATAGAATAGGCTAGAGTAGGATAGAATAGTCTAGAGTAGGATAGGATTGGATAGAGTAGGCTAGGAAAGGTTAACGTAGCATATGATAGAGTAGGCTAGGAAAGGTTAACGTAGCATACGATAGAGTAGGATAGGAAAGGTTAACGTAGCATACGATAGAGTAGGCTAGGCAAGGTTAAGGTAGTGTAGGCTAGAGTAGGCTAGGCTAGGACATAATAGGCTAGAGTAGGCTAGGCTAGACAAGGCTGGGATAGAATGGGATAGGCTAGAGTAGGATAGGATAAGATAGACGTAAATAGGGTAGGCTAGACTAGGATAGGCTAGAGTAGGCTAGGTTAGGATAGAGTCAGATACACTAGTATATAGTAGGCTAGGAAATGTTAAGGTAGGCTAGGATAAGAAATGTTAAGGTAGGCTAGGCTTGGCTAGGAACGATTAGGATAAGCTACAATGGGCTAGGATAGACTAGGATAGACTAGGATAAAGTCAGATCCATTAGGCTGGAGTAGGATAGGAAAATATAGAGTTAGATAGGCTAGGATAGAGTAGGGTAGGATAGCGAGTCTAGGCTAAAGTAGGCTAGGAAAGGTTAATGTAAGGCAGGATAGGTAGGCTAGGGTAGTATAGAATAAGTATGAGTAAGCTAAGATAGGCTAATTTAATGTAGGATAGGGTAGTCTAGGATAGGCTAGGTTAGTTTAGGCTAGATTGTTTTAGGCTAGGATAGGCTAGGGTAGTATAGAATAAGTAAGAGTAGGCTAAGATAGGCTAATTTAATGTAGGATAGGGTAGTCTAGGCTATGTTAGGTCAGTTTAGGCTGGATTTTTCTAGGATAAGATAGGCTAGGCTAGTATAGGGAGTAAACTAAGGTAGGATAGGTTAGGTTGGTCTAGTCTAGTCTATAGTAGGCGATGTAGGGCTTGATTGGGAAAGGCTAGGCCAGAGTGGGATAGTCTAGGATTGATTTGGTTTTTAAGGTAACATAGGCTAAAGTAGGCTGAGGTAGGTTAGAGTAGGTTATGATAGGCTAGGATAGGTTAAGGTGGGGTAGGCTAGAGTAGAATAGGGTAGTTTAAGTTAGACTAGGCTAGGTTAATGTAGGATAGGTTAGGTTAGGCTAGAATAAGGTAGCATGGGGAAGAGTAGACTAGGCTAGGATAAAGTAGGATAGACTAGGATAGAGTAGGATAAGGTAGGATTTATTAGGTTCATATAGGATAGGCTAGAGTAGGTTAGGCTAGACTAGAGTAGGTCAGGCTAGGATAGGCTAGACTAGAGTAATATAGGCTAAGATAGAATAGCATAGGATAAGATAGAATAGGATAGGCTAGGATAGTGTAGGTCAGGATATGCTAGAGTAGGATAGACTAGGGTAGAGTAGGTTAGGCTTAGCTAAGTTATAATAGGATAAGGTATGTTAAGCTAGGACAACCTAGGGTAGGGTAGGTTAAGGTAGGGTAGGATAATTTAAAGTAGTGTATGCTAGAGTACACTAGACTAGGTTGATGTAGACTAGGCCATGCTAGGTTAAGTTTTTACTAGGTTAAGCTAGGTTAATCTAGTCTAGGCTAGGATAATGTAGGATAGGTTAGGCTAGGATATGCTAGTTTATGCTAGGATAGGCTTGAGTAGGCTAGGATAGGATTGAGTGCACTAGGATAGGCTAGAGTGCCCTCGAAAGGGATATAGCGCAATATGGTAGGCTAGAGTAGTCTAGGTTAAGTTAGCTTAGGATAAGTTAAGGTAAGGTAGGAAAAGTTATGGTAGGGAAGGCCAGGTTAAGGTAGCATAGCCCAAGTTAAGGCAGGCTAGGAAAATTTATGATAGGGTAGGCCAAAGTATGCTATATAGGTTATACTAGGCTAGACTAGGCTTGATTAGACTAGGATGGACTAGTGTAGGCTAGGCCATGTTAAGGTAGAGTAGGATAGGCTTGTTTAAGGTAGGTTATGGAAGGCTTGGATGCCCCCATTGGATAAAACACTTGATCAATTGCTCAGACCTTTTCTTGAGAAGGAAAAAATTAATGTAAATATCCCTTTCTAGAAGAAATTAAACACCAAGGATAAGACACCACATAATTCAACCATGGCGGGGAAAAGTCTACTCAAACACTAGGAACATATAAAGGATAAACCCAAGATAATGTTGAATTATGATGGTGATTATCAGATGTAAGATGATCAATAGTGAAAATTCTTTCGTTGTGAGGAAAATCAATCACACGAAAGAGAATAGACACCATAGTGTTCATAAGATATAGATAATTATTCCTAAGAAGCATATTAAAGTCTAAAGGGCCTTGCACCACTAATAGGTCAACTAGGAAAATATTCTCACATAAAATTATAAGAAAATGAAGAATAATCCCCAAATACTCACTAGGTCTTGTATCAAAATCTAACAACTCACTCGTAGCTGACACAATCTTGGTAGTACCCAAATCTTTCCAAGCCAAAGACGACAAAATACTTTCATAAGCTCCTTCATCTATAATACATTGGCAAGTTCCTTTTGAATTAGATTTAACCCTTATTTGGAAGGGTGTTGAGGAATGAAGGTGCGACTCAACAAGATCATTCCAATCAAAGGAAAAAATCCTAGGACTTAGAGGAAACCTTGAGCTGGTGTATAGATTAATCCTCTTAAGGTGGGTACAAAACTATATTCTTACAAGATAACTTTCGATTGTACAAATAATATGGCCAAATACGAAGCACTAATTTTTGGATTGAAGGCTTTAAAACAATTGAGTGCTAGAAGGATAGTTGTACATGGGTATTCCGAGCTCATCATTAACTAGGTAAAAGGTATATATCAGTACAAGCATCCTAGATTGAGAGCATATATAAATTTAGTGCTTTATCTTCTTGAAGAGTTTTCATAATACAATTTGTCGGTGATTCTTAGGGGGAAAAATCAAATTGTAAATGCTTTGGCTACTTCGGCTTTGGTTTTCAAAATTCAATTTTTTTCAAATAAGAAGTATGAAATTGAGGTCAAACATAGGCCAACAGTTTCTGATAACAATAAATATTTTAAAGAATTTGAAGACGACAAATAGGTATAAAGATTCCTTCAAATGAGTGATTAATTTGCTAATGTAAATATTAATGATGAGCATTGTTGTGAAGTGAATAAAGACGCAGTTGTGTTAAAAAATAATGACCTTTTTTGGAATTAGATTGTTGGAATAGATATAGTGCAGCTGAAAAATAACAGTATTCCCAAAGGCTTGGTTCCATTGGAAAATCATTTTGACAACAATGATGTAGCGAGAAATCCTAAAATCACTGTGAACGATGAAGATATAGAATATTGCAACATTGGGACTCAATAAGACCCCAATATCATCAAATTTTCAAAAACACTCAGTCCAGAAATCAAATAGAGGTATATCATCCTTATGAAAGACTTCCCTGATGTCTTTTCATGGATTTATGAACATTTGAAGGTCTATGATACTAGGGTAATTAAGCATGTGATTCCCATCAACAATGATCAGAAGCCATTCAAGAAGAATTTGAGAAGAATCAATCCTCTGTTGTTGAAGTTGATTGAAAAGGAGGTAAGGAAACTGTTTGATGCTAAGATTATTGTGTCCTTGATATTTTACAAGTGGGTGGCTAACCTTGTGCATATCAAGAAGAAAAGTGGTGAGATAAAATTGTGTGTAGATTTTTAGAATCTAAACAAGGTATCTCTCAAAGACAATTGTCCACTCCCTAAGATGGATTACATCATGTAGAAGGTGGTGGGATCTCAGAAGATGTCAATGCTTGATGGTTTTTCTGGACACAACCAGATTATGGTGCATCCTCATGACCGGGAGAAGACAACATTTACAACACCTTGGGGAACTTTCATGTATGCAAAAATGCCTTTTTGGATTATGAATGCTAGAGAGACTTTCCAAAGGGCCATGGAAATAGCCTTTGCTGATGAAAATGATAAGTTTATTTTGATTTACTTGGATGATATCACTGTATTTTTAGATTCTAATGATCAACATATCGGACATCTAAGAAAGGTTTTCTAGAAATGTAGAAAGTTTGGCATCTCGTTAAATCCAAAAGGATAAACATTTGGAATGCAAGAAGGAAAATTGCTTAGACACGTCATTTCAAAAGAAGGCATAAAAATAGACCCTAGTAGATTGGAAGAAATTATGAAGATCGGCACTCCCAGGAGAAATAAAGAGGTACATTCTTTCCTAGGAAAAGTAAATTTTTTGAGGAGGTTCATTCCCAACTTGAATGAGATAATAAAGTATATCAAAAATATGCTCAGGAAAGGAAATGAAATAAAATGGACTCTTGAAACTAGGAATTCATTGAAGATATTAAAGTGGCCCTGACCAGAGCTCTAGTGTTAGCCATCCCAAATTTTTTAAAGTATTTTATCTTATTTTCCCTTGCCTTAGAACACACTGTTGTTGACTTTTTGTTGCAAAAGGATGAGCAAAAATTTGGAAATCCCATAGATTATTTTAGTAGGACATTGAGGGACTCCCCACTAAGGTATGAAATCATGGAAAAATAAGTTTTTTCCTTGGTGAAGTCCCTTAAACAATTCATAACTTATATTTTGCATTCCCATGTCATTTCTTATGTGCCTAGCATTTTTGTAAAGGATATTTCAACTCATCCTGATCCTGAAGGGAGAAGGGGAAAAAGGATAGAATTAATGTTGGAGTATGACCTC
This sequence comes from Picea engelmannii, assembly GCA_009831015.1. Lineage (NCBI taxonomy): Eukaryota > Viridiplantae > Streptophyta > Pinopsida > Pinales > Pinaceae > Picea > Picea engelmannii. The sequence goes on from ML810932.1 coordinate 18,554, forward strand.
GAACTCAAGCCTACAAAGATTATTAAGGGCCAAGGGCTCACAAAATTAATTGTGTAGTCAAATTGAGATGTTTTGGGAATCAATTTTATTGTTGATTTGTCAGAACATTCACAAGAAGAAGCATTCCCACATATATCCCATAAGTTCCTCGATTCTCCTTGGTATATCGATGTTATATACGTATTAAGAAGCTTACAATATCCTCTCAGATTGAGTAAAATCAAAGCCATATTATTGAAGTTTAAAGTTGCAAATTTTTGCATTATGGACAATTCTCTATATTGGAAAGATCTAGGTGGGATCTTACTAAATGTTTTGTTGGAGGAATAAATGAAAAGGTATATTAAATAGTTTAACAAACGTGACTATGTGGGGAATCATTATTGGAAGACCATTGTGCACAAAATATTGATGGAAGGGTTCTATAGGCCCAATATTTTTTCTAATGTATACAAGGAGGTTTCCATCTACCATGAATTCCAGATCTTCGATGGGAAAAGAAATTTGTGGCCTCTAGCTTTAAAACATATCTCAGTTGAAGCATTGTTTATTCAATTGGGACTTGATTTTATAAGATAAATTCATCCACCATCCGCATATCATCATAGGTGGATACTGAAAACCATATACTATTTCACCAAATGGATTGAAGCAGTCCCCACAAGGCAAGCTATTGATATTGTCATCATCCAATTTTTAGAGAGTAATATCTTGTCTAGATTTGGTTGTCTAGTCAAGATCATCACTGACAACGCAACATCATTCAAATCTAATAATATGGAGAAATTATGTAGTGACAATAACATAACTATGGGCCATTCCACAACTTATTACCCACATGGTAATGGGTTGGTTGAATCATCTAACAAAATAATGACAAGGATTATTAAGAAGCTTTTGTAGGAAAAAAAGAAATATTGGCACAAAACACTCATATATGTGTTATAAGCTAACATAATCACCACTAAAAGTTCTATCTCCACATCACCTTTTTAGATTATATATGGTACAGAGGGAGTTTTCCCTACCTCATTACAATTTCCAGTGAGAAGATTGTTGCAAGAGAAAGAAGTTGAACCAAATGATGCTCTAAGGAGAATAAACCAGTTGGTCCATGTGCAAAAATTGAGAGAATAGGTTTTCAATAAATCACCATTGCACGAAGATAAAATAAAAATAATTTTTGATAGACACACCAAACAAGATGATTTCAAGGTGAATAATTTTGTACTAAAGTGGGATGCAAGAAATGAAAACAGAGGGAGGCATGGGAAGTTTGATCATATTTGGATGGGACCATTCAAGATTGATGTATACCATGGGAACAATTCTTATTTTCTACAAGAGATTAATGAAGATCTTATTTGTGGGGGACCTGTGAATGGAAGGTTTCTCAAACATTATAGATTGTTTAGAAAAAATATTCAGTCTTGTCATGTCATTGTAAATAGCCATTTTTATTTTTAGAGAAATAATTTTGACTCAACAGTCAGCAAAATGTTAAATCCTGAAGTGAAGGCCCTAACTTTATGTTGATTTTAGTCATAGTTGTGTCATGAGGGTCTAGAAATGAGTCTATGTAACACCCCAAGGTCGAGTCCTTCTGAATTGTAATTATGTCTATAGGCTAGTGAGAAAAGTGTTTATTAGTTGGAAAACTTATATGTTATTAGGTCGGAGAGCCTATATGCTTAAGGCCAGTGAGCGTATTTTTGTATATGTAAACACTCATATCATTAATAAAACTGCATCGTTGCGTTTATATCGACCATGAAGAGAGAGTTATGGGGGACTAAGCTCCACTAGGTAGGGTAAGGGAAGGGGCTAAGTGTCTAGGAATAGGGGCTAAGCTAAAGGGATCACCTCCAAAAGAATAATATTATATTATTATTTCCTAAAGGCTAAGATTGACATAATCAATGTTGTCCTAAGTTCTTGGAGAAAGGGAATGAGTTTTAAGTGGAGATCATGTAGCTTCAGTAAGACACGTGTCAACTTGGGCGCATGCAGTTTATAGCTAGGAAATTCAGCTCGTTGGGGGTTCCCTCACCATTCTTGTGATGGTATCCATTCTCGTAGGTCTACCATACTCCCCACTAATTCACACATTCAACCATTACCTTCATCATCAACCTTTGCATCATTCATGAACCTCTGGAACCTGCAGGAATTTTGAGTTATCCCGTACCTTTCATGTGAAGCACAATGAACCTGTACTTTTCCTAAGTTGTACCATGCCTTAACGGTTTGTTGTCACTATCAATGCAGTTATTTGAGTGAGCGTGGCTTTCTTCGATCATTTTTTCTATACCGAGCTTTGTTTCTACCATCACCCTTACTTGAATTGACTTAGGAGTTGGGTTGAAGAGGCAGGTTGTGAGGCCTGTGGGTTTGAAGAGGTGGGTTTCAGGCCCATGGACTGAAGAAGCAGTGTGTCATGCCTATAAGAAACACTCTCTGGGTGACATGGTTTGTTGGGGAAGATATTTTCCCAGAGGGAGCCCAACGATAGTTATAGTGCTTTGAGAACTAATGTTTGGCCTGTTGTTGAATCCCTGGAAGGGAAATGGGGTAGCCGAAGGACTGTTGAGAAGAGAAGGGGCATACATCCTTGGATGGGACAGGCATGTGGGGAGTGAGAGGTTGTAGGCTGTTAATGTGAATTGGCTCCTGGGAGAAAATCCTTCCTGTGGATCTGTGCGACTTTCGTGTTATCCTTGCCAAGCCTAGGAATACCTTTCCCGTTGGAGTTTAGTCCCATCTTGGGAGTGACCCACTGTTGAACGTGATGAGTATCATGGTATAAGTTTGGGAGGTTCATGGGAGGTATGTACGCAGTTGGTGAAAATATATTAAAATATAAGTACCAAATATGTGTTCTCTGTATGATGTGTATCTTGAAATCAAGTTATAATGTTGTTAGAATTTTCTGTGTATAATTCTTGTATGTTTTAATGTTATTTCCGCATGAATAGTGGCATAAACATAATGCTATAAATGTTTAATTTGAATTATATAAATATATATAGTATCAAAGCATGACTGTTATTCGGTGGCATGGCCTAGCCTACTGGTTAAGGCTAAGGATGTCACGAATTGGTATCAGAGAAAGGAGATATGTCCAAGAAGTGACGTTGCCCAACCTCTTGGTGGTTGGGGAAGTTATAGTCTGATTCATAATTCTAGATTCTTGACTCAAATTAAGCCCAATGGTCATGAACTTGTTCTACTATTCCTTGCTACCTCATTGGGAAGATAACATCCCAATTGGAGCCAACTGTTAGAACTGTGATTTTTGCAGTTAGAGTTAGTCCTAGATGATTCATAGTTCATTCGTCAAAGCGTGTAAGGTAAATGATTAAATAAGGTTTGAAATAATCAAGTAACAGGTCTGGACACAATTTGGTTGAAGAGGTGTAAGTTTCTCCACATTTGAATCATAAGGGTCTGTTTCCCTAAGTCTCGTTTCATGTCGAACATGTGGGATTTACTTGCCAAAAATAGAGTCAAGTGGTTGGGATAAAGGTCATGTCGAAAGATATTATGAACATCATTCCCTAATCATGAAGTCATAAAAGTAAACAATCATGACACTCCTATCATTTTTACTTAGCACACTTCAAAAGTGTACCCATTGCATGAGTCTTCTATGAAAATATTCAACCTTCTTTCTAACTTTTCTCCACCATGGATTTACTATCCTTTTCCATGATTTAGTTTTGTATTTGTTCAAGAATAAATATTGGTCACCTCGCATGCCTCCCCTTCACTTTCATATTTTTTGCATTATCTGTAGTTTTTTTAGCAACCTCTGAATCCTTTCGCTGTGTGAAGGTTATTTGCTACCAGTCATTACGTAAGTTTGCCATGTTGATTTCACTGCATCTCCTCCATTGTTTTCAACCATGATTAAAGTATTTTGGAGCTCTCTACAAGCTACATTTGTGGAAGGATTATTTCTTCCCATATTCATCCTTTTTCCTTCTGAATTCCCTACTGTTGTGCTGAGTCTTTCCCACTACACTGAAATTTTCTTCTTCGCACCAACTCTTCTAGTGTTGTTTTCCACCACACCCAATTTCCCCATTGTGCTGCATTTTTTCCATCATACTTTTCCACCATGTCCAGTTTTTCCACTACCTTGATATTTTCCATCACAATTCCCTACCACATCAAGTCTCCCATTGTTGTTTACTACTGTGCTGAGTTTCCCCACTGCACCGAAATTTTCCGTCGTGCTTTGCAGCCACGGCATGGATTTTTGTGACTGATTTTTGTTCATTGGACAAAGATTTATTTTACTTCCTTTTCTTGGATTCTCTACGAAGTTAGTCATTCTTATTTTTCACATAGTGAGGGTATCACAATTAATTACTGTGCGTGTGAAATTAATATATACCATCATCATGGTAGTGTTCCAAAGAATAAGAACAAAGGAAATAAGTGGCAGGCCCATGAGGTTTAAACCTCAAGACCTGGAGTTAATAAATGAAGACACAGAAATCATGGATTCTTTTGAACAAGCCAAATTTATGCGCTTCTATGAAAGGATCAAAGGTTATAATGTGAAACTGGTTGAGGAGTTCACCCTCAATTTCACCAGGGTCAGCTCGACAATTGTGGGGATCACTTTCTAAGTGATGGAGGAGACTTTGTCAGCTGCGATAGAGATCCGTCCGCATGGAGAAAAATGGTTTAAGGTAATTCCTTTAGATATTTCATGGTACAAGGAATTCAATAAGAGTGAATGTCTAAATTGGAAAATTAGAGTCGACATCCCAAGCCAGTATCTCCTGGAGCCATTCAAGAAACTTATAAACATGATCAAAATATATTTCACCTCTGAAGGAAGGTTTGACAAGGTGTATCCACATCACGTCAGGTTATCGATGAAATTCATAGGGAAAAATACCCTGAATTTACCTATATTATTTTGTTGGATCCTGGGAAAGATGGAGGAGACCGTCCAGGCCAAGGATGATCAGTCAAGAAACAATTTATTCCATTTTTCATTAATTAATATGTTAGTGGTTGAATAATTGAGATGTTTGAACAAGGATTGGGATTCATTTATGATTTCGGCTAACATCCCTAGAGACCCCAAAGGAGACATTCTTCTATCTGTAGGGGAAACAACACTCCATACTGCAGGGACAAGAAAGGAATAGGTTATAGAAAAAAGAAAAGAAAAATAAATATAAGACTCATCCTCCTAACAACTAACATCCCAAAAGATAGGAAGGTCAAGGTTGACTAATAAAATTGAGGGTATCCAGCTCCCAGTAAACCGTGCACCAAGTCTGTTGCTAAGATATTTCCCATGCACATTGTTCATCTAGAGCCTGTTGAAGGTGCAAGAAAGGGATTTGATGAAGGGAAGGGGAAGTCAGGTGATGAAAATGTAAATGTTTAGGATTTTTTTCCACAACCGAAGAAAGTGCAACATGCTATTATTAGGATTTATCAAGAATGCAAAGAGTTGAGAAAACATTTAGTATAAAGGACCATGGAAACACCATCTTCATAGGGTCGAGCAGGTCAATTACCCCCTACCTCTCCTACAATGAGAGGAGGGAATGTAAGTTGGCTTAAAAAACAGCTCTGAGAGGCACAATATCTAATTATTGAGCTTCAGGAGGAGAAAAGGGTATCAAAAGAAAAAATTAGATACCATTTCAAAGAGTGTAGACAAACCATTGATAACTTTGGTGTAGCTCTCGCCAGTGCTCTATCCAAACTGAAAAAAAACATAGTTTTGTGGAGACAGGTGAAGAGTTTGAGAAAACAAAACATGTATCTAAGAAAAACACTCAGAGTTTTAAGGTTTTAGGTGAGGCTGGAGGCATGACTAAGACAACCCATTTTTTGTATTTTTGGACCATGGCATGGAATCTTTCTCCGTACATATCCTATTTTCTTATGCTAACAAGAATTTTGATGCAACACCTACGCTGTGATTATTCATTTTTGCAGACGATGTAAACTTACCTACTGAGAAGGGAAGGTATAAATGAAATGTATGCCAATTTTGAAAGAAATGCATTGTCTCCAAACCATTTCTACCACCTGGAGTTGTAGGAGTGACCTGAAATGGACATCTGCTACACCAACTCACCACGTGCATGCTACAACAAGTGATCGCGCAAAAATGACTAGAATATGTTATACAAAGATGACATAGGTTCTAGTAGTACAGATCATTAATTGGCCACCTGTTGAAATAAATGTTGATTTAACAAAACTAGATAACCGAATCTTACTCATGAACAAATGATTGAAATGAAAATTTTGGTTATGTTATGATTGGGTATAGTCGGGTTTCTATTTTTAGTAAATTTCGTTGAAAAGGTTTTTCATGGGGAGAGTAATCGAAACCAAGATTCTGGGGGAAGGTAGTTCTAGCATAGCAGCCCAAGAGGGCGTTAGTTTTCTATATATTGTATCATTTCAATGTAAGCCAGGTTGGAAACATAGGGTAGACAGAGGACTCTCGAATGTAATTTTTTTAATTTGATGGAAATATAATGCAAAGGTCCTTATGATTTGATGAAAATATTCTAATGGTGGTGCTTTGATGCATTTTGATCCTATCTTCATTTGTACTTCCTATTTCCTACAAGTTCACATCTGTTTCATTTGTTTAAATTGGAAATATTTAAGGGTTTTAAAATTCATCTTGCGGTGCTTTAGACTCGACCATTTAAACTTTGTGTTTTTCTTCTGAGTTAAGTTGGAATTCATCTTTAATGGTTCTTTGATTTTCTTTATGTTTCTCCTTTCTTCCACCATACACAACGATATTGAAACATGTACAACCTCATCAATGAAGTGCCTCAAAGTACCAAAACATGTCCCTCATGCATATACCACCATATACCAAATGCATACATCAACCATATACCAACATCTCAAATATATTTCATATATCAAACCAGATGAAAGAGTGTACCTCACTCAACCATGTAGCCAACATGCACCTTAATCAAGTGCGAACGACAAATATTCCTCAAGAATGCACCATATCATAACCAAGTATAACCTTCAAAAAAAGTGCATAAACATACTTTTACCTATGTATCTGACCTGATACACAATAGTGATGACTTGTAACCTTTCCTTAGACCTCAACAACCTGGCACCAACATTTCTCCCAATCATGTATTTTGGCTAAGACCTCTTGTCATGCGGGGCCTCGCATGATAGGCACTAGGGAACCCATGGGGGTTCCTCTTGGAAAACTAAATATCTAACCCATAGGGGTTATACAAATGAGGGTTTCCTTAGAAAACCCTAGCTCTCCTCTGTGATCTCAAAAATCCTGCATTCCTCACTTGTCACTACCTCATATTTCGTCGTCGCAAACTTGCTAATAGATCCCTTACTCACAAGAAGATATTCAATAGAATAAATAGGTCAATGTGCTTGTGAATGAATTTTTGAGGTGTATATATACCTTTTCTAGATAACCTCTTTCATTAATATTAGGTCTTCTTGACTTTCTTATGATAACCACTTTACCCTTTCATTAATTGACTTGTAACCAACTAGGGGTTTATTAACCATTCTTTCAGGATTATAACTTCACAAGGCCATAAATCCTCAATCATGAGGAACCACATGGAATACCAAATATCACCGAAAATGACATTATGAGGACTATCCAACCATCATTGGAATACCTTCATTTACACAGCTATCCATGACCTTTTTCCTTTATCAACTTCGGGTTCCATAACCATACCTTTTGGGCTACCAGATTTATTCAAGAGTTGACATCAATGATAACCATTATTTCAAAAATATCCCCCTTTGACATTGATAGAAACATTGATGGCATGGTAACTCTCATTCTCCTACTCATGATCCCCCTGTGACCATCACTCCCCCTATGACCAATGCTTCCCATGTATTCATGCATCATTTCTTTCTCTCTATTTCCATGCCTTTGTTTTATTTATCCCCATTTGACATCAATGGAAAATGGTAATTCTCCTTGGGGATGATTCCCCTATATACAAGCCTTTTCTTTCTCTTCATGGTGCTTCCTCATGTAAATATTTTATGTATGTGAAAAACATTTAAAATATTATTTACTTAGATTATTTATGTATTCTTCTTCTCTCCCCCATTATTATTGTTCTTGATGCTATGTGGATCACTATGGGGAAGAAAATACTCCAATTTTCTATCCAAGATACTCAAAGTTGTCCCTCTAGATAGGTTTGGTGAAGATATCTACAATCCATTGTTTTTTCCCAATGTACTCTAGCTTGATTTTCTTCTCTGTAACCAGTTCCCATATAAAGTGAAAATTGATCAGAATGTACTTCGTCTTGGAATGCATTGATAGATTTAGAGAAATATCGATTGCACTAGTGTTATCACAGAGTATTGGAATGGGATCATCATATTCCACTTCTATATACTGCAAAGTTTGCGTCATCCACAGAAATTGAGTGAAACATTTGTTCCTGCAATATATTTTTCTTATGTTGCGGACAAAGATATTGATGATTCTTTCTTCCTTAGCCATGATACCAAACAATCACCTAAGTAGAAATATTATCCACTTGTACTTATTCTACCTTCAATTTTACCTTCCCAATATGCATATCTGTAGTCTAGGAAAGATATATCATTCCCTTTAGGATTCCATAATCCAAAATATTTTGTTTCCTTGAGATATATGAATATTATCTTTTGCTTCCATAACATGTGTTTATTTCGGTGCTACTTGAAATGTCACAACCTATCCAACTACTTGAATAACATATGGTATTAACGTTGTCACATATAGTAATCTACCAATCATTGATTTGTAGAGTCTCTAATATGCATCCTTAGATTCATCATTCTTTCTCAACTTTCAACTTGTCTGCATAGGAGTACTTGTGGGTTTGAAATATTCCATTCTTAACTTCTTTAGAATTTCCCGGATTTACTTAGTCTAGGAGATGAAAATATATTTATCATGCTGACATATCTATAATCGCAAAAAGAAAGTCAACTCACAGAGAAAAGACATTTCGAACCCATTTTGCATGTCGTTGGAAAACTTCTAACTCATCCTGTCATCATCACTCCCAAAGATAGTATCATCTACATAAACTTCAATTATGAATATATTGTCTCGATCCACTTTTATATAGATATTGTTGTATGCATTCCATTTCCTGAATCCTTGTTGTTGTATATACTTTTCCATTGTTGAATACCATGCTCTGGGGTCCTACTTGAGTCCATGCAATGCTTTCTTTAACCTACAAACATAATTCTCCTTTTCTGGTAGTAGAAACCCTTCAAGTTGTTTTGTGTAGACCTCTTATTCTAATTATCCATTTAGAAAGGATGATTTTACATCCATCTGATACACCTTGATTATTTTGGAATGTGCATAGGCTAAGATCAATATAATTTCCTCCATCCTTGAAACTGGTGCAAAGGTCTCTTTAAAATATATGCCTTAAATTTGAGTATATCCTTTGCATACTAACCTTTATTTTTTTTTGGTTACTTGTCCATCGTTGTTCAATTTGTTTATGAAAACCCACTTTGTGCCAATCATGTGTTTGTTCTTCGATCTTAGAGCCAGTTCCCATGTGTTATTTTTCTTTATCTCATTCAATTATTCATCCATATCATTGACCCAATGCTCATCATTGTTGTCTTATTCAAAATGGCTTGGTTCAACTACAGATAATAGTTATAGATTCCTTTATTCTGGTGAATGTATTCTTCTTTGGGTTTCAACTACTACATATTTATTCCCAATAATTTGTTCTAGTGGATGATTTTTATGCACTCATCGACTAGGTGTCTTAGGAGATATCTACTACTCATCTTCTTCTTGCTCTCCTTTTGGTTTCTCTTCTTCTTTTGTTGCTTCTTCTTCTAGTTCCTCTTCTTTTATACCTTCTAACATCCCCAACATCCAACTGGGCTATGCCACATAAAATATTTTGAACTGTATGCAAATTCAAAACATATACACACAAAACATCTGTTGAAACTTTATATATATAACTCAAAATAGACAAATATGTCCTATAAATACAAAAATTCATACGGAAATAATAGTAACATATACAAGCAACATAGAGAGGCAATACTCATAAATGTATTGACAGTTATAAACCACACATAGGATAAACCCATAAAAATAAACACATAAATAGTAATGCAACATGAAATTTAACACACAATTGACACTTATCTTGGTAATAATATCACCAACTATGTGCATACCTTCCACGAACCTCCTAGACTTAGAACACACTACTCATCACTCTCACCAGTGGGTCACCCCTGAGCTGGGACTAAACTCCACCCGGGTAAAAAGATTCTTAACCAGGATGATGTATCTTAGGCAACAAGAAAGACTCTCTCATAGGTGCCAACTCAAACTAACAACCTACAGTCCCTCATTCCCCACATGCCTGTCCCACCCAAGGAAGTGTGCCTCTTCTCTACTCAACATTCCCTTGGTTTCCCCACTTCTCTTCTAAAGCTTCAACAACAAGACAAACAAGAAGTCTCAGAGCCTCGTAACTACATTTTAGCACCTTTGGGAATAAATTCCAAACAATTATCTCACCTAGAGATAAATTTCTCATAGGCGTGACAACTCGCCTCTTCAGTATCCCATAGGCCTGACAACCCGCTTCTTCATTCCAACTCCCAAGCTAAGCAAGTACAAATACATGTATGGGTATGATTATGGTATGGGTACAAGTATAATGACAGTCACAGAAAGGTACAAAGAATAGTTGAATGAGTGAGTGAATTATGATGGAATGATAGGAGAATGAACTAAGTCCAAGATGTATGTATGCGTGATCCCAAATTGACAATTGCCATGTTGGGAGCTACTTTGACCCACTTGTCCCCATCCTTATAACTTAGGATAAAATAATTATCCATACTTTATACTTGAAGGAATATTAATATAATATTTATTTTTGTCTTAAGCTCCCTATCTTAGCCCTTTTCCTTAACTCCCCCCCCCCTGCCCTCCCTAACTATTGGATTTTAGTCCCCCATATTCTGTTATCGTGGTCAGTCTACACACATGGATGTACTATATTAATGATGAGACATACAAAAATAGGCTCACTGACCTTTAACATCTAGTCTATCTGGCTTAATTCAAAACATAATCCTCGTATCTTATAATAACTGGCTCACTAGCCTATAAAACACAACATATACACAAAGGATCCCTAGCCTAAAAATTGTGCACACTTAAGTTTGTTGCGCGCGGTATTCTAGAATGTGCACACTGCATCATTTTATTGCATGGTACATGTGCACACTATACCATGAAAGGTGCATACAAAAATGGTATGAAACAACTTACCATCTTAAGTACATTTGCATTTACATTTACATTTAAAATTGGGTTCATCCTAGGGGTATTACAATCCCCTCCCCTTATTTATGTACTTTCCTTAGTGCATTATGTACACATATAAACAATATTTCCAAAATATTCCAAAATATCCAGTTGTCTTCCTCCATTGCATCCTCATGCTCCCGAGTAGAGTCCTCAGGACTGTACCAGGTCCATTGGACCTTTACAATCCCTATGAATCAATTCCAGAGCTATTTTATTTTTCGGTCCAGAATGCATACCGGATGTACTTGGAAAGCACCTTCTTGGTCCACCTGAATCACATTCCAATCAATAACATGATTTGCATCAGGTATATATTTCTTGAGAAATGATACATGGAATACATTATAAATAGACATAGATGCAAGAAATGAAATCATATAAGCTACTAGACCAATCCGCTCTATGATTTCAAATGATCCACAATAGCGAGTTGTCAACTCTAAACAATTTCCCAGCTTCAGATAACTTATGTTGGCCTTCAATTTCAAGAATGCATGGTCCCTGTGATTTCTTCCGTTATCCTCATGGATTTCCTACCTGTCTTGGGAAACCTTTGATTTTGTTTTATTTTCAACATTTCCTCCTCCATTTCCCTTAGTAAATATGGTCCAACCAATGCTCTGTCTATTGCATTATCCCATCTTACCATTGTGTTTCACTTTCTTCTGTAAAGTGCCTCAAATGGGCTCATCTTTAGAGATGTTTGGTACCCATTCTTATGAGAAACTCTACTAAGTGTAGGTAGTCTTCCAATTTTGATGGTTGATCCTTCACATAGATCCTCAACATATTCTAAATCACTTGATTCACCCTCGTTGTTTTTCCATCTGATATTGGATGATAAGTTGTAACTAAATTCATATTTGTTCCAAATCCCTTAAATAATCCTTTCCAAAAAATTGATGTAAATTTTGGATCTCTGTCAAACACAAATTTCTTGGGTATACCATGTAATCGAGCAATTTTCCTCATATAAACATCAACAATGTTGGCTTCCTTGTGAGTGAGATTTACTGGAATAAAATGGGCAACTTTAGGAAGCTTATCCACCACTACCATGATAGAATCATGTTGCTTTTTTTTTCTGGGAAGTTTGGTGATGGAATCCATTGTTACAAATTCCCATTTCCACTCAGGAATGGGTAATGGCTGTATAAAACCAACTGGGTGTCTATTCTCATCTTTTACCTTTTGACATTCCAAACATTTGGCAATAAAATCAACAACTTCTTTCTTCATGTGTGGCCATTAATATTGGCTCTTGACAGCTGTAATATTTTTCTCATAACATGGGTGCACATGATAAGGTACATTATCCATTTCTCTCAATATCAAATTTTTCATTTTATGGGAATTTGGTACATAAATTCTTCCCATGTACATGATAATTTCATCATTATATAGGTTATATTCTTCAATTTTCTGCTGCAAAATACCTTGTTGTAATTTTGTCACTAATTCCTTATATTGCAAATCTGATTTTGTAGCCTCCAAAATTATGTCTTTCAAATATGATTGGTACATTATAATGGTTGTAGAATGCAACTCATGAAATCTTCTATTGAGTGCATCAACCACTTTGTTCTCTTTCAACTTGATATGATTTATATCAAAGTCGTATTCACTGAGAAATTCTAACCATCTTCTTTTCCTAGAATTTAGAGTTGGTTGATTAAATAAATATTTCAGACCATTATGGTCTATCCTCAACTCAAACATACTGCCCATGAGGTAGTGTATCCATTTACTCAAGGCATGCACTATGGATTCCAACTACAAATCATGAGTGGCATAGTGTCTTTCATGATCCTTCAACTTCCTTGATTCATAACATACAACAAACACATTTTGACCGAGGAATCCACCAAGTCTTTCTTTACATGAATATCTGTATACAATGAAGTCTTCATTTGGATCTTCAATCCTTAAAATTGGAGCACTAGTTAATAATTTATTCAAGTGTTGGAAACTCTTTTCACAATTCAATGTCCATTGAAACTTCACACCATTATTTTTCAAGGAAGTGATTAGGTGTGCAATCTTTGATAATCCTTCAATAAATATCCTATAGTAGCCTACAAGGCCCATGAATGATCTGACCTATGTCAAATTCTTTGTCTTTGACCATCCTCTAATGGATTCTATGTTTTCAGGATTGACTTCTATCCGTTCCTCGGAAATGATATGCCCCAAATAATGAATTTTTTTCTGATAAAATGAGCAGTTGCTCAATTTATCATACAACTAATGCTACCTTAACACTTGTAACACCATCCTAAAGTGGTTTTCATGCTCTTCCTCTAACTTATAATATATAAGAATGTCATCTAAAAATACAAAAAAAAACTTATCGAAGTATTTTATGAAAACGCCATTCATTAAACACACGAAGACAACTGGTGCATTTGATAATCCAAAGGGCACCACTATGAACTCATAATGACCGTACCTTGTTCTGAAAGCATTCACGTTGATGTCTTGTTCTTTAATTCTTACTTGATGATAACCTGACCTAATATTAATCTTGGAGAATATTTTTGCATATTTCAGTTGATTAAAGAGGTCATCAATCCTTGGAAAAGGATACGTATTCTTCACAGTTACATTGTTAAACCACCTAAAGTTAATGCATAGTATTAATGTTGCATCCTTTTTCTTCACAAATAAAATTGGGGCACCCCAAGGTGACACACTTGGGCATATATACCCCTTCATTAGAATCTCTTCAAGTTGCATTTGCAACTCCTTCAATTCTAATGTTCTCATCATGTAGGGAGTCTTGGATAATGGAGTTTCTTCAGGCAACAAATTTATAGAGAAACCAATGTCTCTTTTAGGGGGTAATATTGGTATTTACTTAAACACATCTTCAAACTCTTTTAGGACTGCATAATCTTCAATATTTGACACTCTATCTTTAGGTTTCTCTTCCATATGTGCTACAAATAATTGACACCCTTTTCTGTAACATTTCTTCAGCTGCAATGTTGAAATTTCTCTGATGATTATTGCTTTAGGAATTTCACGCACTATCCTTAGGTTCTCTTCCTCATCGAAGCAAGTTAATGCCCTGTTATGTAAGTCTAGGATAGCATGATGTTGGTCCAACCAATCCATCCCAATTAGACAGTCATAGAAACCTAAAGGCAAGATGTTCAAATATGACCTGGCGTTCAGTCCATTCATGTCCATAAGACATGACTTAACCATGTCATTAACTTTTCTTTTGGTTTCAATAGCCATTTCCACCAACCAATAGTTTTCATGCTTGCATCTTGGAAAATGCAAACTTTACACCATCTTAGGATCTATATAACTATGAATAACACCTGAATCAATTAAAATAACAATGGTTTGGTTGTTGATCATACCTTCCACTTCAATCATATGTGACTTATACTTTGTTTTCTTATTGTCTAGGGCTACCAAGATCCTTGTTACATTTATGCCCATGTCCTCCATTGTTTCATCTTGTTGTACATTGTGAATAATCCTCACCTTTTCACCTCTGTGAGGACAATCTCTAAACATATGATCTCCTTTATAACCCCAACATTTAATAGGTGGTTTCCTTTGCCTTTGACCTCCTATCTCAATCATTTTGGGTTCTCTAGAAGTTGGTTTTCCCCGAAGATTATTTCTAAAGAATGGTGGCTTAGTTCCCTTCTTCCTATGATCCATATTGAATTTTGTTTTGTATTCCCAAGATTTTTGGAAAGTTGGCCTTGATTTTTTATGATCATATAGGCATTTAGCTTGCCTTATGGTCTCCTCCAATGTTTTGGGATCATCATATTTTATTTTGTCACTGATGAATGATGGTAATCCACTCAAATACCTCTGAATCTTAATTGTCTCATCTTTGATGAGAGAAACATACTTCAACAATTCTAAAAACATTCTTTCATATTCATCTATTGTCATACTCTCAAGTTTGAGTTCAAAGAACTCTTTCATTTTCTTTTCATAGTATCTCTTATTCAAATATTTATTTTTGAAATACTTCTTGAATGCCCTCCAAGTAACATTTTTCTCTTTAATTCCCTACACCTGTACAAGTTGATCCCACCACATGGATGTGTTTCCTTTGATTTGATAGATGGAAATTCTTCCTTCTGCATGAGAAGAATAATTTTGTAATTGAAAATAATTTCTCATGCCCAACATCCATGTCTTAGCATCTTCATCCTTCTTTTTCTCACCATCAAATGTAGGAGGTTTGATTTTGTTCATTTCACCTCTTAGCTCATCCACCCTAGACCTCTTATGCTTCCTAACAAGGGGTGGACTTCAACTATTGTGTTCTCTCTTATTGGAATGCCTCAGGGACTGATGGTGATGTTTGCTAATAGTTATTGTTCTTCTTTTCTCGTAAGGAGGCATATGGATTACTAATTTTCTTGAGCCACTCTCCTTATCCAATTTCATTTCTATTTTGTTCAAGATCTGCATTAACTTCATGTTGAAGTCCTCGTGTTGCTCCTTGGATTTCATAATCCTTTCATTATCATCTTTATGGCTTTAGAAATCCTTATGCAAATTTTTAATGGTCTCTACCATATTGATGTTTCCATCCCTTATTTATATTGTAACATCCCCAACATCCAATTGGGCTATGCCACATAATTGTTTTTGAACTGTATGCAAATTCAAAACATATACGCATAGAAACTCTTGCGGAAATTTATATATAAAAATCAAAACAGACAAATACATCTTGTAAATGCACACATTCATACATAAATAATAGTAACATATACATGTAACACAGATAAGAAATACCCATAAATGTAAAGACAGTTATAAACCACACATAGGATAAACCCATAAAAATAAACACATAAATAGTAATGCATCATGCAATTTAACAAACAATTGACACTTATATTGGTAATAATATCACCAACTGCATGCAAACCTTCCACGAACCTCCAAGCCTTACACCACACTGCGCATGACTCTTAGCAGTAGGTCACCCCAAATTTGGGACTAAAATCCACCCGAGTAAAAGGGTTCCTAACCAGGTTGATGTATCTCAGACAACAGGAAAGAATCCATCATAGGTGCCAACTCAAACTAAAATCCTATAGTCGTTCATTCCCCACATGTGTGTCCCACCCAGCAAGTGTGCCCATTCGCTACTCAATAGTCCCTGAGTTGCCCCACTTCCTTTCTTGGCTTCAGTAACAGTCTTGATAGGAAGTCTCAGAGCCCTGCAGCTATAGTTTAGCACCTTCAAAAATCAATTCCCAACAATTCTCTCACCCAAGGAGATTGCTCATGGGCCTGACAAATTGCTTATTCATTCTAACTCCTAAGATAACCAGGTATAGATACAGTTATGGATACAGATATGGTATGGGTACAGGTACAGTGATAGTAACAGAAATGTACAGAGGAAAACTAAATGAGTGATTCAATGATCATGGAATACATTATGAACATGTATAGATGTTGGAAATGTAATCATATAAGCTATTGGAACAATCCTCTCTACGATATCAAATGGCCCACAATAGTGAGCTACCAAATTTGAACAATTTCCCAACTTCAAGGAACTTTTGTTGGACTTCACATTCAAGAATACATGGTCCCCCACTTTAAATTCCCTGTGAGTTTTTCCTTTATCATCATAGATTTTCTTCCTTTCTTGGGAAGCCTTTAAATTTTGATTTATTTTCAACATTTTCTCCTCCATTTCCCTGATTAAATCTATCCCAACCATTGCTCTATCTATTGAGTTATCCCATCTTGGTGGTGTGTTGCAATTTTTACCATAAAGTGCCTCAAATGGGATCTTATTTAGAGATGCTTGGTACCCATTGTTATAAGCAAACTATACTAAGTGTAGGTAGTCTTCCCATTTTGATGGTTTATCTGTCACATACATCCTCAACATATCCTCAATCACTTGATTCACCCTCTCTATTTTTCCATCTCATTATGGATGATAAGTTGTACTAAAATTCAAATTTGTTCCAAATACATTAAATAATCCCTTCCAAAAATTTAAGGTAAATCTTGGATCTCTGTTAGACACAATTGTCTTGGGTATACCATTTAATCGATAAATTTCTCTCATATAAATATTGGCAATGTTGGATGCCTTGTGAGTGATCTTTATTGGAATAAAATGGGCATCTTTAGTAAGCTTATCCACCACTACCATAATAGAATCATGTTGTGTGTTTGTTCTAGGAAGTTTGGTGATGAAATACATTGTTAAAACTTCTCATTTTCACTTAGGAATGGGTAATGGATGTAGAAAACCAGCTGGGTGTCTATGCTCAGTCTTTACCTTTTGACATTCCAAATATTTGGCCATAAAATCAATAACTTCTTTCTCCATTCCTGTCCAATAATATTGTCTCTTGATAGATGCAATGGTTTTCTGATAACCTGGGTGCCCAACATAAGGTATATTATGCATTTCTCTCAATATCAAATTTTTCAATTCATGAGAATTTGGTAAATAAATTATTCCCTTGTATATGAGAATTTCATTATTTTCTAGCTTATAGTCTTCAATTTGTTGTTGGAAATTACCTTGCTGTAATTTTTCCATTAATTCCTTGTATTGCAAATCTGATTTTGCAACGTCTATGATTTTGTCTTTCAAATTTGATTGGTACATTCTTATGGTTGTATCATGCATCTCATGCACTCATTTTTTGAGTGCATCAACCACTTTGTTCTCTTTCCCTTTGATATGATTTATATCAAAGTCATATTCACTAAGAAATTCTAACCATCTGATTTTCCTAGCATTTAAAGTTGGATGATCAAATAAATATTTCAGACCATTATGGTATGTCCTCATCTCAAACCTTTTCCCCATGAGGTAGTTCCTCCCTTCCTCAAGTCATGTACTATGGCTTCCAAATCCAAATCATGAACGACATAGTTCCTTTCATGCTCCTTCAACTTCCTTGATTCATAACATACAACAAACCCATTTTGACTGAGGACTCCACCAAGTCCTTATTTAGATCCATCAATGGATACAATGAAGTATTCACTTCTATTTTCAGTCCTTATTATTAGAGAACTTGTTAATAATTTCTTTAAGTGTTGGAAAATATTTTCACAATCCAATGTCTAGTTAAAATTCACACCCTTATTTTGCAAGGAAGTGATTCGATGTGCAATATTTGAGAATCCTTCAATAAATATCCTATAGTACCCTGCATGTCCCATGAATGATCTAACCTCTACCACATTCTTTGGCATTGACCATCCTTTAATGGATTCTATCTTCTTAGGATTGACTGCTATCTATTCCTCTGAAATGATATGCCCCAAATAATGAATTTTCTTCTGATAAAATGACCACTTGCTTAATTTGGCATACTATTGATGCTCCTTTAATACTTGTAATACCATCCTCAAGTGTTTTTCATGCTCTTCCTCCAACTTAGAATATATAATAATGTCATCTAGAAATACAATTACAAACTTGTCTAAGTATTATGTGAAAATACCATTCATTAAACACATGAAGACAACTGGTGCATTTCATAATCCAAAGGGGACCACTGTGAACTCATCAGGGATGATTTTAAGGATGGAAATTTATTTTAAAATGTAGAAACCTTGGCGAATATTACTAATCCTTTATATGCCAACTATAAATGTTTGGCGATATTTTTGTAAAAATATTCAAATTTCTAAGGATTTTATATAGTTTTTATAAAATTTTGGTGATTTTTAAGGTAAAATAATTTGATCCTATAGAATTTGGGTGAATCATTTTTAAAATAGTGAATCTAGTTTTTGGAAAAACCATGGAAAATTAGCCCATGAGCGAAATTTATCCCCTAAAATCACCTATGGAACTCATAATGACCATACCTTGTTCTGAAATAAGTCTTGTTGATGTATTCTTCTTTAATTCTTACTTGATCATAACCAAACCTAAGATCAATCTTGGATAATATTTTTTCATCTTTCATCTGATCAAAGAGGTCATCGATCATTGGAAAAGGATACTTGTTCTTCACAGTTACCTTGTTCAACTACCTAAAGTCAATGAAAATTCTCAATGTTCCATCATTTTTATTCACAAATAGAACTGGGGAACCCCAAGATGACACATTTGGGCATATATAACCCTTCTTCATAATCTCTTCAAGTTTTATTTGCAACTCTTTCAATTATCATCTACTCATCTTGTATGGAGTCTTGGATACTGGAGTTGCTCCAAGCACCAAATCTATGGAGAAATGAATGTCTCTTTTAGGGGGTAATCTTGGTATTTCCTTAAACACATATTCAAACTCTTTTAGGACTGCATAATCTTCAATATTTGACGCCTTATCTTTAGGTGTCTCTTCCATATGTGCTTCAAATATTTGACACCCTTTTCTGTAACATTTCTTCAGTTGCAATGCTAAAATTTCTCTTATGGTTACTGTTGAAATTTCTCTGATAGCATTACAAAAGAAGACACAGCTAATAATTCCAATTCAAATTTCACTTGGACAAATTTTTCTTCCAATTCCAAGAAGACACAAGAAGATACAAACAACAATTCCAATTATACTTGGACAAATTTGTCTTCCAAGTCCAAGACGAAACAAGAAGATACAAACAACAATTCCAATCGCACTTCCACAAATTTGTCTTATGATTCCAGGAAGGTACAATAAGATAAAAACAAAAATTCAAAAACAAAAATTCCAATTGTACTTGCACAAATTTGTCTTCCAATTCCAAGAATACACAATTACATACAAACAACAATTCCAATTGCACTTGACAAAGTTTTCTTCCATATTTTCCTGCAATGGTCTGGCAATAGAACAAAAGTATTTATGAATCTAACAAGAACACTGAAAAAAGAAAAACTTGTTTGTGTAGGATGATGTTTTCTGAAGTTGTTGCATTTTTTCTCGACCATGACATAGATGAGGTGGGGTGTGCTTGGAACCAAAAAATTCCCAGCAGGAACATGTATGCATTCCTAGAACACGTGTGCACTAAGGTTCATGTTTGTTCCTACTGAGCATAAATGACCAACTCAGTCAAATCACAGGAGCACGTGTGTGCTCTTAATGCAATGGATATTGCATTTAATATCCACCAAACCTTTTTATGAATACAATTGTATAGGGGTATTGAGACAACTAAGGCCTAAGGGGTTAGTATTGAAATTGTTTTCAAGGATAGAGAAATGGTAAGAGAACCAAGATGTGGGTGATGTGAGTGCAAAGGTTGTACATAAGTTATATGCATAGTGCGCTCAGGGCTTGAAGTTAATTTGGGATTAAGGATTGAGTATAAGTTATTCCTATGCTTATATGTATATAAGGGAGTCTGTGTCATTGTATACATCAAGCTCTATGTGGTAATCTAGGTCATTGTCTACGTCAAGATCTAGGTCTAGTGACAAGATATTTGGAGGAATGGAACATATTGAAATGGACAATATATCATTTGGAGGATAACATATTATGAGATTGCAGTGCAACTAAATTGAAAGGACCATTTGGAGTTAGAGAGATAGTGATATTGCAATGAAACGTTTGGAGGTGTAAAATAAGGAGAGAGAGGGAGGGGGATATAGTGTGAGACTAACAATGAGAGATAGAAAGCGATGATATATTTAGGAGAGAAAGAGAGGAAATATAGAGAGGGGGAGGGGGAGAGATATAGGGAGGATTGATAATGTGTGAGTGTGAGAGGGGGGGGAAGAGAAAGAAAGAGAGGGGAGATGGACAAGGCATTGTTGAGCACATGATAGGGAGGGAGAGGGAGACAAAGACAGTGGGTAGAGAAAGAGTGAGAGGAAGTGGGGGAGAGAAAGTGGGGAGGGGTAGATGTATGAGAGAGGGAATATAGATAATGAGAGGGAGGGGGAGAGAGAGAGGGATGGAGGAGAGGGTGAATAGAGAGTGAGACTAATTGTGAGAGGAATGGGGAAGATAAAGGGAAGGGAGGTTAGAGAGATATAAAGAGAAAAATTGCAGGAGGGTAGAAAGATATAAACAGAGGAATGGGGGGAGGGTATAGGAGAGAGAGAAAGAGGTGGTATATGTAGGAGAGAAAGAGAGGAGAGCTAGTGGGATAGAGGGGGAGAGATAGAGGGAGGAGGGGGATATAGAGAGAATGTTTGAGTGTGATATGGAGGGAAGAGAAAGAAAGAGAGGGGGGTTGGACAAGGACAGGGTGGAGAGAGAGTGAGATGGATTTTGAGCATAGAGATAGTATGAAGGAGGGGGGGAGAGAGAGGGAGGGATGGAGGAGAGAGAGTGATACTGATTGTGAGAGGAAGGGTGGAGATAAAGGAAGGGGGGGTAGAGAGATATACATAATGTAATGAGGGATAAAAAGTGTGTGTGTCAGAATGTGAGAGGAAGAGAGAGGTAGACTAAGAGGGGATAAAGAGAGAGAGAGAGAGTATGGAGGGTAGAGAGTGAGAGTATGGGGGTTCTATGTCATGTTCTATGTCAATATATAGGTCAAGGTATAACTCTACATATATTTATATGTCATGGTATAGGTCATGGGGTAAGATAGTGAGAGTGAGATAGTTAGAGGAAGAGAGGAAAAAGAGGGGGGGCATAGATCTAGGGGGGTATAGGTGATGGTCTAGGTATATTTCATGGTATAGGTCATGGTCATGTTCATATAAGTACTTGTATAAGTAATATTCCATTTGAAGATGAACAAAAACTTAACACTCACCTTCCATGTGAGGATACATTTCTTTGTTGCACATGTATCCCTTATTTGTTGTGAGGCATGCCTCACCTTTAGATAGATAGAGAGAGAGGGAGGTAGAAATAGGGGCAAAGAGGAGGAGGCAGGGAGGGAGAGAGAGAGAGGGGAAAAGAGAGAGTGAGAGTGAGACTAACAAAAAGGAGAGAGAGAGTGAGACTAAGTGTGAGGGGAAGGGAGGAGATAGAGGGAAAGGGGGCCAGAGAGATATAAAGAGAGCAATTGGGGGAGAGTATAGGAGAGAGGGGGAGGGGGATATAGTGAGAGTGATTCTAACAACAATGAGAGAGAGAAAGAGGTGGTAGATGTAGGAGAAAAATATAGGAGAGATAATGGGAGGGAGTGGGAGAGATAGAGGGAGGAGGGAGGTATAGAGTGAATGTGTGAGTGTGCAAGGGGGGAAGAGAAATAATTTAGAGAGGGGGGTTGGATAAGGAGTGTATGAGTGTGTGGGAGGGAGGGAGATGGATACAAATAGCACCAGTAGAGAGAGAGTGAGAGGAAGGGGGGAGACATAGTGGGGAGCAGTGGATGTATGAGAGAGAGAGCAAAGAGATAGTGTGAGGGAGGGGGAGAGAGAGGGGGAGGCAGGAAGCGGTGGAGAGAGAGTGATAATTATTATGAGGGGAAGGGGGGATATAAAGGGAAAGGGGGAAGATATATATAAATATGGAAATTGGGGGAGAGTAGAGGAGAGAGAGGGAGGGGGATATAGTGAGACTGAGATTAACAATGAGAGAGACAAAGTGGTGGTAGATGTAGGAGAGAGAGATAGGAGATATAGTGAGAGGGAGGGGGAGAGATAGAGGGAGAAGGGTAGTAGAGAGAAAATGTGTGAGTGTGAGAGGGGGCGGAGAGAAAGAAAGAGAAGGGGGGTGCACAAGGAGTGTTTGAGTGTGTGAGAGGGAGGGAGAGTGAGATAAAGAGAGTGGGTAGAGAGAGAGAGAGAGAGGAAGAGGGGAGAGAAAGTGGGGAGGGGTATATGTATGAGAGATAGAGAAGAGAGATAGTGAGAGGGATGGGGAGATAGAGAGGGATGCAGGAGGGTGTGGAGAGAGAGTGAGATGATTTTTTAGATGAAGGGGAGAGATAGAGGGAAGGGAGGGTAGAGAGATATAAAGAGAGAAATGGGGGGAGGGTAGATAAGAGAGAGAAAGAGGTGATATATGTAGGAGAGAAAGAGAGGAGAGATACTGGGACGTAGGGGGGGATATAGAGGGAGGAAGGGGGTAGAAAGAGAATGTGTGAGTGTGAGATGGGGGGGAAGAGTAATAAAGAGATGGGGGATAAAAAGGGATGGGGTGGAGAGAGAGTGAGACTGATTTTGAGGAAAGATATAGTGAGAGGAAGGGGTAAAGAGAGAGGGAGGGAGGGAGGAGGGTGTGGAGGGAGAATGTGACTAATTGTGAGAGGAAAGGGGGGGATAGAGATAAATGGGGGTAACTATATATAAATATATTAATGGGTTATAGAAAGTGTGTGTGCGAGAATGTGGGAGGAAGTGAGAGGTAAACAAATAGGGGAGGTAGATAGAGGTCGACAAAGGATGGAGGTAGAGAGTAAGTGTGTTAAAGTGTGGGAGGGAGACAGAGGAAGACATAGAGGGGGGATAGAAAATGTGTGTTTGAGAGTGTGGGAGGGAGACAAAGGAATACATATAGCGGAATAGAAAGTATTTTTGTGAGAGTGTTGGAGGGAGAAAGAGGAAGACAAACAAGGGAGGTAGAGAGTAAGTGTGTTAGTGTAACACCCCAGGTTTCTGTTAATGTTTATGCCATTATTATAGTTCTTTGCATTTCAATAGATAAGAGCATCATAAGAACAAGAACACTAAGAAATACACATTCACAAGAGACACAACATTTATCCTGGGAAACCCTCTAGGGGAAGAAAACCCAGCAAAAACTTCCTTATCATAAATAGCTTATACAATGTTCAAGAGATAACTCAAACCAATACAGAAAGTCCTCCCCAAGAGAGGCGCCACCCTTCTTCTCCTCTCTCCAACTTCTAATTCTATCTTGCCTCATAAGAGAATGAGAAAGTGAGTTGTGTGTTAGAAGTGAGGCGCTAGCCTCTTATTTATATCAACCTAGAACGTGTGAAATGTCACCATCTGGCAAGGCCGACCTCTCACTCTAGGTGGGTAAACCCACCTTTAATTAATTCTGGGTCTTCCATTATAACTGTTGGGGCCGACTTCTTATTCTGCACTTTGTAATTTTTCGATGACCAATCCGCAAAAGGGGATTTGGTCCTTATACAATTACCAACATGATTAATCCTCAATTTGGATTAATACAATAACAATAATAATAATAATGACATGATTAATCCACAATGGGGATTTAATAAATAACAAAATAATAATAAGAATTCTCTTCGCAGTTACATTATTTCAACACTCCCCCTTAACAACAAGGGTATTCTTCATCAGCATCAGGTGAGAGAGGTCTGCATCATCAGTGGCATCTGTGGGACAGTATCGTCAATATCATCTTGAACCATTGTCTAACACATTTACAAGTCATCGAAAGTTTTCTTCATCAACAAGATCATCATTCTCAAAAGAATGCTATCATCATCTGCATCAAACATGTATCAGTAAAAATGATACCTCATCACAGCACTAGTTTGGCACATCATAGTACTACACTAGCTCAATGTCACAACAGTTAAGCTGGTAGCTCAGTGTCAGTCACATCTTGCTTTACTTCTAACAACTAGGTCAGAAGCAAGTAATATGATCATCTCACTTTACGTCTAACAACTAGGTCAAAATCGAGGAATCACAGCGTCATGCTTTATGTCTAACAACTAGGTCAGAAGAATGACTCATCTTTCTTTACGTCTAACAACTAGGTCATAAGCAAGGAACACATCAACATCTTGCTTTATGTCTAACAACGAGGTCGGAAGCGAGGAATCATCGGGGTTATGCTTTACGTCTAACAACTAGGTCAGAAGAATAACTCATCTTGCTTTACGTCTAACAATGAGGTCAGAAACAAGGAACACACAGCGTCATGCTTTACATCTAACAACGAGGTCAGAAGCATGACTCATCTTGATTTATGTATAAAAATGAGGTCAGAAGCAAGGAACACACAGCGTCATGCTTTACGTCTAACAATGAGGTCAGAAGCATGACTCATCTTGCTTTACGTCTAACAACAAGGTCAAAGGCAAGGATCACACAACATCATGCTCTACATCTAACAGCGAGGTCAGAAGCATGAATCATCTTTCCTTACGTCTAACAATGAGGTCAGAAGCAAGGAATACATCTACTCCCCCTTTCAGGGAAGGTCCTTTTGGACAATACCAAGCTTATCTTGAAAGTGTTCAAACTTTACACGAGATAGAGGCTTAGTCATCATGTCAGTAACCTGTTCATCCATGCTAATGTACTGGAGCTTCAAGGCTCCTCTCTATACCATGTAACGGATCTCTATGTGCTTCGACCTGTCATGGAACACAGGATTCTCTGTCATTTTAATACAGCTTTGATTTTCACATAGAATCTCGGTTTCTCTCATCTCCAAATCAAATAGGATTGTCAGCAACTTTCGAAGCCATATAGCTTCGCAGCTAGCAAAACATGCATAAATGCACTTTGCTTCCGTTATGCTAAGAGAAATACTGGATTTATTCCTACTCTTCCACGAGATCATAGTTGATCCCAAAGTGAAATAGCATCTGGAAGCGCTTTTTCTATCAGCAATGCTTCCTACCCAATCTGCATCAGTATATCCACTCAGTTTGAAGTCATGATCTCCATCATAGATGAGACCCTAATCGATTGTACCTTTAAGGTACCTCATCACATGTTTTGCATCCATTAGATGAACACGTCTAGGCTCTACCAGAAATTGACTCAAGGTGTTCACTGCAAAATAGATGTTTGGTCTGGTGTTCGTCAGGTATATCAGCGATCCAATAATCTATCTATACACTGTGGCATCTATCAAGTCTGATGAAGTATCGACCAACAACTTCATTTTTTCTTCCATGCGTGTATTCATGGACTTGAATTCTAGCATGTCTAATCTCTTTAATATTTCGACCGTGTACTTCCCCTGGTTAAGGAAGATTCTTTCCAGACTCTGCCTTACCTCAATACCTAAGAAGTAATGCATTAGGCCAAGGTATTTCATTTCAAATTCAGTGGCAAGTCTCTGTTTACATTCAGCGATGAACTTTTCTTATTCAGTTAATAATAACTCATCCACATATATTAATAGTATTACTAGTTCATTCTCCATGATCTTGAAGTAGAGATATGAATCTGCTTTACTCTTGGTAAAGCCTAAGCTCATCAAGAAACTGTCTATACGGCCATACCAAGATCTGGGAGCTTGCTTCAATTCGTATAAGTCTTTCTTCAATCGACATACATGAGACTTCCTATCTTCAACCTCAAATCCTTGAGGTTGCTCTATATACACTTCCTCTTCAATGATACCATTCAGAAAAATTGTCTTCACATCCATCTGGTATAACTTCCATTTCATCTTGGCAGCAAGAGCTATAATGGTTCTGATCGAAGTGTATCTAGCCACAGGAGTGAATGTCTCTTCATAGTCAATTCCTTCCTTCTGGGAAAATCCACGAGCGACAAATCTTGCTTTTCATTTTTCAATACTTCCATCAACAACATGTTTTATCTTGAAGAGCCATTTTGATGATACCACATCCTTACCTTTTGGTCTGGGAACAATTTCCCATACATCATTCTTTATTATGGATTGGTATTCCTCTGTCATGGCATATGCCCATTCCTTATTCTGGATGGGCTCTTCAAAACATGTAGGTTCCTCATCAAGTAGATTTCACATCAAAGCCGTGTAACTAGAGAATGGCTTTGGTCTCTTCACCTGTCTCGTGGTTCCTTCTGGAAAACCATACTTCTCTCCATCTTGAATAAACTCTCTTGCCCAAGTAGGCTTTCTTTTATGGGATAAGGTCATTTGAGGAGGTTCTTGAACTTCTGTGATATCATGATCTTCAGGAGTCTCCTCATCAGGGGAAGCTATGACTTCCCTTACAGGTTCTGTATCTCTGGGAACTTCCCTCACAGATTCTGTCATCCTGGGATTTATAGGTTCCTCTTCATATACCTCTTCAAGATGGCATCTTCTTGATTTCTTAAGTTTATCTTCTTCATCAAAGGTCACGTCCCTGCTGATATCAATATGGTGGTGACTAGGTATGTAGATTCTGAAGGCCTTGGATACCTCACAGTATCCAAAAAATATTCCCTTCTTTCCGGAGGGCTCCAACTTGTTTCTTTTCTCTTTTCGTATATGGATAAACACTGGATAGCCAAATATTTTGAGATGGCTTACCTCTGGCTTCTTTCCGGTGAACATCTCTTCCGGGGTCTTGAACCGAAGTGCACTATGGGATTGTTTGTTCTACACATAAACAGTTGTCATAGCTGCTTCTTCCCATAAGCACATAGGAAGATCTTGATCGTGAATCATGGTCTTCACAGCTTCCATAATCATTTTGTTCTTCCTTTCAGCTACACCGTTTTGTTGGAGATCTTGATCCCAACATCTTTGCAGATATTCACGAATTATTTTGAGGTATATTTTCCTCCATTATATGACCTGAGTATCTTAATATTCCTTATAGAAGGGTTCTCTTATCAAGGATTTGAATTCCTTGATCTTGTTGAATACTTCAAATATATCCAGGTCTTTTATGAGAATGATTATTAATGAATGATACATAGTATACATACCCATTATTGAAGGATGATGGCATTGGGCATTATACATATGAATGAATGAGTTCTAGGACTCCTTCTTCCTTGTTGTCCCTCTTTGAAAACGGGTTCTTGATGTTCTTCCCTTGTGCACATCCATCGCATACGCCTTCATGGTCACCTTTGAGTTCTGGTAAACCTGTGACAGCTTTGCATATGTATGGTAGTGCCTTGTAGTTGATGTGAGCTAATCTTCTAGAGTTCACATGGATTCTTCAATAGCGTGGGTCATGGCAACTTCTAAGTTACCCACCTTCTTCTTTTCCACTGATGATTGCTTCATTTATGATTTCTTCTTTAGCATGTTTCCTTCTACACCCTTCGCTATAGCTTCCTCATGTGACTTGGAACAAGGTCAACAAAACAACAAGCAAGAATAATATCCTTCTTGATAATATAAAGCAATAGCACGAACAATCATCACAGTAGATCCTTTAGAGATTATTACTTCTAATTTAGCAAAGATTAGAGGTAAGGAATACAATACGAAATGGGGTCAACACTCCCATAGTGTTGTGACCAAGCATTCTTCCATGGCAATCTGAAACTAACACACGAGGTTTCTCCTAGAGGAGGTGTTAGTCATATCAAACAAAGTATTCTCACATGTTATCAAGTATAATACTTTACGACGATTGCTATCTAAACTAAAGTCATTAGCTTGTCATGTGTACCTTTGAATATTGATTAATCAAACCTGGAGCCTTGTCCTCAAGAATGAGTGCTTTCTTTTCTTCCAGGTCTCCTTCACTCAAGTGACGAGTACTTCCTTCAACCTGTCTGTTGTACTAAGACAATATGCTATCTTGACAAAAGGTTAGGTTAGAGGATAAGCTCTATGATCAAATTTTAATCCTTCTAATGATTTGATCATAGCTTCAGCATGCAACACTGATCAAGATAATTTCATAACAAAGAGATGCATATTAGAATAATCACACCTGGGTTGCATCATTCCTCTGAATGTGTTGGATCTTGAGATCCTTCTGGATCTATGGCAAAATATCCCTTCTCCTGCAAATACTCTTTAGGGTTTAATCATTAACCATATGTGAGTAAATACCTTGGATAGCATTTGCAGGTAGTGGCTCCATCTGGTAGCAGCAGTAATCATTACCAAAAACTTCAAGAGTGATTACAACTGGTTCTATGACTACAACTACAATAGGTACTGCAACTGCAACTGGTTCTGAGACTGCAACTGCAACTGCAACTTAGGGTTTTATGAGGAAACCCTAATTTTTCAAACTTTGAATTTTGAAATTCTGATCCAGGGGATAGATGGACTGGGATGAGGCGAGTTAGCTGGTGCAGTCGAAATTTCAAAAATCCAACTTTTACCCTTCAAATCTGATCTGCAGATTTTTGGACTGGTGCTTCTAGTACTTCTAGTACTCTCGTACTTCTGGTACTTTTGGTACTCTAGTTTTCTATTTTTCTGGTACTTTGTGAAACTAGGGTTTCACTTTCCAGGAGATATAGCCACTGAAAAGGTGTGCTCTAAGTTCCAAAATTATCCTTGGGGGAGGGCACAACTTTCTACGGTGTTAGGGAGCTAAAAATACTCACTTTTGCAAAACCCTAATTTTGGGGTACAGTAACAGTGACGTTTTTCCTCTTGCAAATTGTGCTTTCTTCAGGTTCGATCTGATACCATGTTAATGTTTATTCCATTATTATAGTTCTTTTCATTTCAATAGATAAGAGCATCATAAGAACAAGATCACTAAGAAATACACATTCACAAGAGACACAACATTTATCCTGGGAAACCCTCTAGGGGAAGAAAACCCAGCAAAAACATCCTTATAATAAATAGCTTATACAATGTTCAAGAGATAACTCAAACCAATACAGAAATTCCTCCCCAAGAGATGTGCCATCCTTCTTCTCCTCTCTCCAACTTCTAATTGCAGCTTGCCTCATAAGAGAATGAGAAGGTGAGTTGTGTCTTAGAAGTGAGGCACTAGCCTCTTATTTATATCAACCTGGCAATTATGAAAGGTCACCATCTGGCAGGGCCGACCTCTCACTCTAGGTGGGTAAACCCACCTTTAATTAATTCTAGGTCTTCCATTATAACCGTTGGGGCCGACTTCTTATTCTGCACTTTGTAATTATTCGATGACCAATCCCCAAAAGGGGATTTGGTCCTTATACAATTACCGACATGATTAATCCTCAATGGGGATTAATCCAATAACAATAATAATAATAATAATGACATGATTAATCAACAATGGGGATTTAATCAATAACAAAATAATAATAAGAATGATCTTCGCAGTTACATTATTTCAACAGTTTGGAACCCTCATTTTAATTAATGTATTGTTACAATGCTGAGAGGAATGAGTACCCAAACAATTATTAAAGGGCCATTATTCCCAAGAAATGTAATTTTTTTATCATTATTAATAATAAACACATCATTGGTTGCTAAATGGACAAGGACTAGAGTTGTAGGGGGATATGATTCCACGAGAGAGGGGGCTTGAGGGGATAAATGTTTATTCCTATGTTAATTACCATTTTTTCCTAAGGAAGGGGATTGGTTACGTGAGATTATTGGGGAAGGCTAGGAGATTCTTGATTTCCCCATGAAAATACTTAAACCCATTCCTGGTCTGATTGTGGGGTTGGTCGTTGGCCACTAGTTGTTGGTCATTGGCTCATATGCTCTGTCACCTCTGCGTTATCCCATTATTTCCCTCAGGAACATCCATGCACTCACTTATCCATCCATTGATCCATCCTCACCTACGTCATGGCCTTGTAAAGTGAAAGGAACTGCTAATATTTAACCATGAGATAGTTGGTTGTAATGGTCACTGGTGCAATCCATCCATGACTTGGGGCCTGCATGTCTGCGATGCGTTGGCCTGTGCCCTATTTTTATCACAATTGTGAGTCCTCGGAGTTCCAACGTTGATATTATGGACCAGTTGTGTTGGAGACCCTAGTAAAAAGGAGAAGGATTTCCTGAGGGACTGCATGGCAGATAAGGGTGGAGGTCCATTCTCTTGGGAGATACATGATGGGTAGAAGAGAGCTGGGTACTTGGATTGTTGTGGGTGTTGGGAAACCTGTGAGAGCCTGAGAGCTGACTCGTTTGGTAACCCAACTACACTCTAGAACCATTCTTGTGGATTCATAGCCCTGGCTCAGGGGTGACACTACTGCTGAGATTAGGAGCAGTGGTGTCTATGGTTGGGTGGAACTTCCTTGGTCTGCAACTAGTTGGTGTCAGATTTTTATAAATATAAGTTCTCTTTGTTGTGATATTATTATATGTGTATAAATATATTCCACTATTTATTTTAATTATCGTTTAACGAAATGTTAGATTATTCATGCTTATTGGATATTTTTGTGTATGTCATTAAATCTTATATCTTATGTGTTCTTATTAATTAAAGAAGGTATAGGTAAGAGTATGAAGTCCAAGGGTGGGATTACAGGTAGCATGCCCCGGCCTGTGGGTGGATGGGGATGTTACAGATTGGCATCAGAGCTTCTGGTTGAAACATCGAGCCGATATGGGCTGGGTTTGTTGTTCAGAGTCTCGTGGTCAAGATAAAAATCTCACCGTGAAGTTGAAAATCTTAGGAGAAATGGCATTGTAGAATATATGGAGGAGATAGAACTTCAGAGATCCATTGTAAGGGGTTCTAAATATCGTGACCATCCCCTTCAAATTTGGGAGCGATCACCATTGTAGGATCAGGAGAGATCCGGGATCATTGGATCGAAGGATAGGTGAAGATGAGTCATCCGATGTAAATTAATCAAGGGTTAAGGTCACAACCATCAGATCCCATGGGAGAGAGAGATCAATGGAGAACAGGTATTGCAGGGAACCAATTTGCATGGAAGTTAATTTCCCAAGGCGGTCCCCCAATCCAACCCACGATTTCACCAAGGGGGTTATGTGTCAGTGTCAGGAGAATTGTGGGGTGAAAAGAGGGTTACTCCAAACCACCGATGCACGCCCCCAAAAATTGAAAGGAATGTAGTGATGTGACATGTTGGTGCTTGAACATCGAAACTCTGTATAGTTGAAGTAGCTTGGAACCCTCGATCTGTAGGAGGACATGCATCAACCGATCATGTGCTCCAGATAAAATTCTCTGGGAAAAAGTGAGTGACAAGATGGTTTGAAGTTTGATACTTCTGAAACCCGAAGACCCGAAAGGATCTCAGTCATTGATCTACCGAGATCCACGTGTTGCCAGATCCAGGTGTTATAACCCTAAATTGCACCACATAAGCATGCTTGGCATTAGGCCATATTACTTTCTGCATACACATGCTTTCTTCACCACTAGATATCATGTACATACTCTAGATACACCATTACAACCCACGTATACCCACAAAAGTTGCAAGGGGATACAGGCTTTTGGGTAGTTTCCCAACCAATTTACCACCCATAGCCCATCACCCAACCGAATAAATATCTTTTTGGCATATAAAAGAAGGCGTTAGGGTCCCATTCCTACAAGAAGCATGAAAGCAATGAAACTCTACCCATTTCATAATTCCCCCTTGCCCGAAGAATTTGCAGCCACATTGTGAGTTTTGAACCAAAATTCCTTATTCTATCCATTTTCCTCCATTTGCAAGCCTATGCCATTTACCTGGAGAGAATTGAAGAGGATAAAGATACATGGAAGCAATTGTATCTTGGTGAAAAGGAGCCTAGGATCGAGTTCGAGGAGCTATAGCCGATCTCATTTTGTAAGTGACTTTGTGAGATTAATATAAATAAGTATGTTTTTTGTCCCACCACATGATGTGTATAATATTAATATTTGATTTACATTTTATTATGAAATATAACCTACTAACTCATATAAAGAATGGATGTTCATAGTTTCTTGTTTGTCTTTTGGTGAATGCAGGTCAACCTTGGGAGGAGACTTGTAGTCGAGAAGCGATTGAACACATAGGGATCGACACCAGACATGAAGTTTAAGGTAAGACTACCAGATTCCTATACTTTGCACTTTATAAATGAATGTGGGATATTGTCGAGATAGTTGTTAAAAGTGGGTGACTTTAGATGGTTAGCTCTACCTATACTTTAGAACCCTAGTGTAGTTCATAGGGGGGTTTTCCCACTATAGCACCAGGGCTTCGGATAAAAGCTAGTGGGGTAAGACAATTTTTTAAGTTTGAGATTTATGAAGTCCAGAGTCCCGAATAAATTGTAGTTTTCGATCCATGAGATACATGCATCGGTAGATCACGAACTTTAGATAAAAACATTTCAAAAAAAAGGTTGAGGTTTGATATTTCCGAAGTCCGGAGTCTCTAAGTAAAACATAGCTGTCAGATTAAGGATAAAATGTGGTGCAGATCCATGGACTTCGGGCGAAGACCTGAAGTGAATCTTAGTCATCCAATCCAGGAGGACACATGGTGACATATTGGCCAATTCAGGAATTTAGAGTTCAGGAGAATTCGAAGTGTGCTAGTATGGAAACTCCCGAAGTCCCAAAGCCCGAAGAGCCAAAGTGATGGGGAACTATGACGTCGCCTAGAGGTTATGTGGACCCTGAAATTCTCTAATTGACATGGATTTCTGATGTCACCTGAGATGATGTGGAAACATAGGATGTGTGCCACATGTCAGTAATTTTTGAGAATTTGTATTATTGAAAAGTCAGTTAAAACGTGACACATGGCACCCACCTGATTGGGCCACTTTTCCGCTTCCAGTATTTCACCACGTGGTGATAGATCATACAGTCCAGAGACTGGGCACTCCAAAGGGGAAATATGTGACAGGTTGCGTTGGTTCAAAAACTCCCAAAGGATGGAATACATATCTATGGTTGATTTCATAAGACACACATCAAAGGATTTTCGACCTCAGGTGAAAGCACTCTGGGAGAAAGTGCAGGAGGGAAGTTTGAAACTTTCAAAGCCCGAAGAGCCGAAGTGATTCACAGTCATTGATATGTGGGAGGACACATGTCGAAAGATCATGAACTCTAGGTAAAATCATTATGGGAGGAGGAAAAAGAGTAAAGTTGATACTCCCGAATAACGAAGTCCTGAAGTGGATCTTGATCGTTGATCATTACATAGGACGAGGATTGTTGATCCGATCTTGGCTAAAAGTTATGAAGTCCCAAAGATCTGGACAAGTGCCTTTTTTCAACTAAGCATAGGGTCATGGTCATGGTCATATGAAGATCAAGAGCTGAGGGAAGGAGGTCTAAGGGCCAAATTGGTTGTCCTGATGATAGAAAAGTGTTAATGAAGGATTTAACCACGATTTCTAGTCATGGTCACCAAGGAGGTGGTTTGAAGGAAGCGCATGCACAGGATGAAATTCTATGTCAGCCAAGGATAACATGAAACTGTTATTTTCAGATAATGGGGATATGGTCTCCATGAACAAAAAAAGAAAGAGACATGTAGCATGGTTTGGAAATTTTATTTATCATATGCATATTTCTAACAAAATGTTCGCTTGCACATTTTGTAGAATTAAGAGGTTTAAACACATCAACTCACGATGCGTATTGAGGAAATGGAAGAAGGCAAGGGAGCCTTCATTCATGATAAAGAGGTCGAAGGCTAGAATATTAGAGTTGGTAATGCAGAGACAGAGTCCAATGGATGCAAGGAAAAAGGAGAGCAGGAAAAATTAACAAAAATGGTAAGAAGCCTGAAGATGGAAGTGTAGAGAAATAAAGAAGACAACAAGAGACTGATGAGAGAGAAAAGTCAGATAAATTCTCAAGTGTTGAAAAGGTTAAATAAGTTGCATAGGCAAATGAGGAATGGATCAAACTCAAGACAAGAAGAAGGAGGCAAGTATCATGAAAGAAGATATGCTCGTGGAAGAGTTGGTTATTCAAGAAGTGCTAGCAGAGACCATGAACACCAATCACCTCCTTACTCAGAAAGAAATTTTGATGCATCGGATGATCCTGTAAGAAGTCCAGAGGTGTCCCTTGTCAGACAACAAAGAAGGATAAAGGGAAGATGATGCCGAAGCATGGTTTCTTAGGATCCATAGATATTTTCAGTTGCATAACTATTCATCAAACCTGGAGGAAAGAATTTCCACCTACCATTTTCACAGGAAGTCTACGATGTGGTGGGACCAAATGAAGCAAGTGGAACATGTTAATGAAAGTAGGATCACTTGGAAACAATTCAAGAAGTACTTCCAGAAGGAGTACCTCTCAAATCATTTCTATGACAAGAAAATGAAGGAGTTCTTTGAAATGAGGTTGGGAAGCATGACTGTGGAATATTACAAGAATACGTTCTTGGGATTGTTAAAATATGTCAAGTTCATTGGTGATCAGAAAGTGAAAATACAAATATTTATAAGTGGATTGCAAGCCTTTTATAAGGAAAAGATCAAGTATGATGAACCTAGGACCTTTAATGAGCCCATCAGGAAGGCTAAATACATGTATGAGAAAGGCCAGGGAAGAGAATCCCTACAGAAATCTTGGAAGGACAATAAGAATGAGAAGTTCGATCAAAGGAGTAAAGGATTCAAACCTCCCTTCAATAGGGATGAGCCTAATAGAAATCGACAAGATCAGTATGCTAAGGGGGAATCCAAGAAAGAATATTCTCTGGGAAAAAGGGGAAGACCACCAATCCAATGCTGGGGATGAAAAGAAGATCACATGTACAAGGATTGCCCACACAAAAAAGACAGAGTGAAAACTGTGCACATCATGTAACAGGCTACAATAGTCGAAGATATAGGAAGAATCTATGCAGCTTTAAATGATCAACAGGTAGAGCACCATTCAGATATGATCAAGGTGGATGGTAGGATTATAAATCAACCTATTTCTATTTTGATTGATTCAGTGACAATTAATTTGTACATTGATCCTAATATAATGGATAAATTACATATGGAGAACGTTAAACTTAGAAAAGCAAGTTTGGCTCATTTAGCCACTAGAACAAAAAGGAGAATCCTTGATATGGTCGTAAGTTGTTCCATAATTCCTAATGGAGTGAATAATAGCCTTGATATAAACATCATACCATTGGGGTCTTATGATGTTCTAATTGGGATGGAATGGTTGGACAAGCATCATGTTGTCCTAGATTGTCATAACAAGACATTTACATGTCTTGATGGGAATGGAAAAGAGAGCACTGTGAAAGGAGTTCCAGGACCCATCTCTATAAGGGAGATTTTGGCCTTACAACTGAAAAGTTTTTTTAGAAAAGGATGTCAATTGTATGCATATCATGTGGAAGAGACATATAATACAAAGGGTCCAAGCCTTGAATATTTCTCTGTGCTACAGGAATTTGAAGATGTATTCCAAGAAATAACCGGATTGATACCAAGAAGGGAGATAGACTTCTCAATTGACTTAGTGCCAGTAGCTACCCCAGTGTCAAAAACACATTATAGAATGAGAACACCAGAGTCAAAAGAATTGCAAATGCAGTTGGAGGTATTTTTGAAGAAAGGTTACATACGTCCAAGTATTTCACCTAAGGGAGCACCAATACTTTTTTTCAAAAAGAAGGATGGAACCTTCAGGCTGTGTATTTACTTCAGATAGTTGAACAAGTACACTATAAAGAACAAGTATCCTCTACCCCAAATTGATGACCTCTTTGATCATCTAAGAGGAGAAAAGATATTTTCAAATATTGGCCTGAGGGTGGGATATCATCAGGTAAGAATCAAGGAAGAAGACAATCATAAGACAACCTTTAGGACCAGGTATGGGCATTATGAATTTGTAGTGGTGCCATTTGGACTGACCAATGCACTAGTTTTCTTCATGTGCTTAATGAATGGCATATTCAAAAACTATTTGGACAAGTTTGTCATAGTATTCATGGATGACATACTTATCTATTCTAAGTCTGAAGACAAGCATGAACATCACTTAAGACTGCTATTTCAAGTAATGAGAGAACATAAGTTGTATGCCAAGTTGACTAAATGTTCTTTTTATCAAAATTAGATCCATTGCTCGGGACAAATTATTTTAGAGAAGGGCATAATAGTAGATCCAAAGAATATTGAAGCCATTAGATGATGGTCAACACCCAAAATTATGTCAGACATAAGATATTTTATGGGATTAGCTGGATACTACAGAAGGTTCATAGTAGGGTTCTCTAATATTTCTCATCCCATCACTTCCTTGCAAAAGAAGGGAACTAAATTTGAATGGACACTCAAGTGTGAAAATAATTTTAATCTATTGAAGGAATTACTTACTATTGCACCTGTGTTAAATATTGCTGACCCAAATAAATTTTTTGTGATATGAACAGACACATGCGAGGAAGGACTTGGGGGAGTCCTCACGCAAAATGGAAATTTCATTGGGTATGAGCCCAAAATGATTAAGGAACATGAGAGGAGCTATGCCACAAATGACTTAGAACTTGTTGCCATTGTTCATTCCTTGAGGATGTGGAGGAATTATCTCATGGGGAATAAATTTAAATTAAGGACATAC
Source organism: Picea engelmannii (assembly GCA_009831015.1). NCBI lineage: Eukaryota > Viridiplantae > Streptophyta > Pinopsida > Pinales > Pinaceae > Picea > Picea engelmannii. Next base: position 55,926 of record ML810932.1, read on the forward strand.
CACATTGGCCTGAAGTATCTTTTGGAAAAGCCAACCTTGAATGCCAGGAAAACAAGATGCCTAGAATTTCTAAGTGAATATGGATTCGATATCAAGAATATCAAGGGAAAGGAGAATAAAGTTGTTGATGCACTTAGTAGAAGAGTGCATCTCATGCATGCTACTACTGTGAGTATCCATCTGTTAGACTTGAAGAGAAGAATTTTAGATGGCCTTGATAGAGACCATCATTACCTACAGGTAAAGTAAAACTTACAGCAAGGAGACGTACATCATAAAATAAAGGAGTATGAGATAATGGAGAATGGACTACTCATGCATAAAAATAGAATCGATGTTCCTAGTTCTAGAGAACTGAGGAATTTGGTACTGAAGGAAACGCATGATGTTCCTTATACTGGGCATCTTGGTTACCAAAAAAAATTTATAGAAGTAAGAAGCCAATTCTTTTAGTCGAGAATGAATAAGAATGTTTTTGATGACATCACTCGATGTATGGAATGTCAGAGGGTGAAGGTTGAGCATAGGGACCCAGTTGGTTTGTTGTAGCCATTGCTAATTCCAGAGAAGAAATGGGAAGTGATCACCATGGATTTCATCACAGGATTAACTAGAATGAATAAGAAAAATGATTCAATCATGGTGGTGGTTGAAAAATTAACAAAGGCTACTCATTTTGCGACCATGAAGAAAACACTTACAACGGATAAAAAATTTCATGAAGGAAATTGCTAGGTTGCATGGGATACCTAGGAAAATCATCTTGGATAGAGATAGAAATATTACCTCCAATTTTTGGAGGGGATTGTTTAAATGATTTGGCACAAATATAAACTTTATCACCACATATCATCCCTAGACAGATGGTTAAACAAAGAGAGTCAATCGAATAATCGAAGACATGCTGAGAATGGATGTGATGGATAAGCCATCTAAGTGGGAAGACTACTTACACTTGGTTGAGTTTGCATATAATAATGGGTATCAATATTAATTGATAATGAGACAATTTGAATCCTTGTATGGTAGGAAATGCGATACTCCAGTAATCTAGGACAACCCAATAGATAGAGTGGTACTTGGGTTGGAGTTTCTCAAGGACATGGACGACTAGGTGGTTAAGATCAAGAAGAATTTAAAGGCATATCGGGATAGAAAGAAAGTTTATGCAGACAAGAACATGACAATTAGAGAATTTAAAGTAGGGGAGAATTTACTTTTTAAAGTGAAGCCCAAGAAAATATCTTTGAAATTGGGTAGTTGTACAAAGCTGGTAGCCAGATTATGTGGTCCATTTGAAATATTGGAAAAAATAGGGCTAGTGGCATACATTCTTTCATTTCCTACTTCCATGAATGTGCATAATGTATTTCATGTCTCTTTACTAAAGAAATATGTACATGATCCTAACCATGTTATTGATTTCCATTTGATTCAGGTAGAGACAAAGGGAGATTTTCAGGTTCAACCAGTGCAGGTATTGGACAAAAAATTCAAAATGCTTCGGAATCGAGTTATAGAGCTAGTAAAAGTTAAGTGGACCTACTATGGTCCTCAAGATGCTACCTGGGAGCATGAAGATTCCATGCGGGTAGAGTACCCGTAGCTTTTTGAATAAATTTGAAATTTTGATCTCTATTTTGTATATGCACTGAGGACAGTGCCAAAATAAGGGGGAGGGAATGTAACACCCCAGGTTTCACCCTAATTTTAATTAATGTATTGTTACAATGCTTAGAGGCTTGAGTGCCCTAAAAATTATTAAAGGGCCAATATGCCCAAGAAATGTAATGTTTTGATCATTATTAATAATAAACACATCATTGGCTATGAGACATACAAGAACAAGAGTTATAGGGGGCTATGATTCCTTGAGAGAGGGGGATTGAGGGGATAAATTTTTATTCCTATGTTAATTACCCTTTTTTCCTAAGGGAGGGGATTGGTTGTGTGATCTTCTTGGGGAAGATCAGGAGGTTCTTGATTTCCCCACGAAAATACTTAAATCCATCCTTGTTCTGATTGTGAGGTTGGTCATTATATCGTCTGCTCCATCACCTCTGCATTATCCCATTATTTCCCTCACACACTTCCATCAATGACTTGGGGCCTACATATCTAAGATTCATTGGCCTGTCCCCTATTTTTCTCACAATTACGAGTCCTGGGAGTTCCAACATTGAGATTATTGACCAGCTGTGATGGAGGCCCTAGTAGAAAGGAGAAGGAATAACTGAGGGACTACATGGAAGAGAAGGGTGGAGGTCCATTCTCTCGGGAGATACAAGATGGGTAGAAGAGATTTGGGTACTTGGATTGTTGTGGGTGTTGGGAAACCTGTGAGAGCTTGAGAGATGACTGGTTCGGGAACCCAAGTACACTCTGGAACTTTCCTTGTGGATTCATATCCCTGGCTCAGGGGTGACATTGTTGTTGAGATTTGAAGAAGTGGTGTCTAAGGTTGGGTGCAACATCCTTGTTCTGCAGCCAATTGGTGTCACCATTTTATAAATATAAGTGCTCTCTATTGTGATATTATTATCTGTGTATGAATGAATTCCACTGTGTATTTTAATTATTGTTTAACTAAATCTTATATTATGAACGCTTGTTGGATATTGTTGTGCATGTAATTAAATATTGTATCTTATGCATTCTTATTAATTACATAAGGTATTGGTAAGAGTATGAAGTCCAAGGGTGGGCTTGCAGGTAGCATGCCCCGACCTGTGGGTGGTTGGGGATGTTACAGATTGTTATCAGAGATTTTGGTTGAAACACAGGGTCGATATGGGTTAGTTCTATTGGTCAAAGTCTCATGGTTGAGATCAAACTCTTACCATGAAGTTGAAAATATCAGGAGGAATGGTGTTGCAGAATCTACGGAGGAGATGGAAATTCATATATTGGTTGTAATGGGTTTGAAGGATCGTAACCGTCCCCTTCGAATTTGGGAGAGATCACCACTGTAGGATCATGAGAGATCCAAGATCATTGGATTGGAGGACATGTGAGCAGGGGTTGTCTAATGTAAAGGAAGAAAGGGCTAAGGTCACACTTGTTGGATCCTATGGGAGAAAGAGAGATCAACAGACAACAGGCATTACAGGGAACCAAGTTTCATGCAAGTAAATTTCCCAAAGTGGTCCCGCAATCCAAACCATGATTTCACCGAGGGGGTTATATGTCAGCGTCAGGAGAATTGCAGGGTGAAAAGCAGGTTACTCCAAACCACCGATGCGCACCCCCACAAATTGAAAGGAATGCAATGATGTGACATGTTGGTTCTCAAACATCAAAACTCTATATAGATGAAGTGGTTGGGAACTGTCGATATGTAGGAGGACACATGTCAACCGATCATGTGCTCCACATAAAACACTCCTGGAAAACATGAGTGAGGAGAAGGTTTGAAGTTTGATACTTATGAAACTTGAATACTCGAAAGGATCTCAACCATTTATCTGTCGAGAGGCACGCATCGCTAGATCTAGGGCTTCAGATAAAATCCAGTGGGGCTCGATAAGTTTTGAAGTTTGATATTTCCAAAGTCTGGAGTCCTAATGAAATCATAGTCGTTGATCCCCAGGAGACATGCGTCAGTATATCACAAAATTCAAATAAAAAAATTTCAAAAAAAAGGTTGAGGTTTTAGATTTCCGAAGTCTGGAGTCCCGAAGTAAAACATAGTCGTCATATTAAGGAGGACACGTGGTGTAGATCTTTGGACTCTGGTTGAGGAACCAAAGTGAATCTTAGTCATCTAATCTAGGAGAACACATGGCGACAGATTGGCCAGTTCGGGAGAATTGGAAGTGTTCTAGTATGGAAACTCCCGAAATCCCAAACTTCAAAGAACTAAAGTGATGGGGCACAATGACATCACCTAGAGGTGGTGTGGACCCTAGAATTATGTAAGTGACGTGGCTTGTAGACATCACCTAGGATGATGTGGACACATGGGATATGTGCCACATGTTAGTAATTTTTGGGCATTTAGAGTATTGAAAAGTCACTTAAAACGTGACATGTGGCACCTACCTGATTGGGCCAGTTGTATGCTTCCAGTATTTCACCACGTGGCAAGAGATCATGCAATTTGGAGACTGGGCACTCTAGAGGGGAAAGATGTAATAGGTTTCATTGGGTTGAAATCTCCTGAAGGTCAGAGTACATATCGACCGTTGATTCCATAAGACACACATCGAAGGATCATCGACTTCAGGTGAAATCACTCTCAGAGGAAGTGGAGGAGGGAAGTTAGAAACTTTCGAAGCTCTAAGAGATGAAGCGATTCACAGTCATTGATTTGTGGGAGGACACACATTGATAGATCATGAACTCCAAGTAAAAGCATTATGGGAGGAGGAAAGCAAGTAAAGTTGAGACTCCTGAAGCCCAGAGTCCCGAAGTGGATCTTGATCGTTGATTGTGACAGAGGATGAGTACCATTGATTCCTTCCCAGATGAAAGTTCCAAACTCCCAAAGCTCTAGACAAGTTCTTTTTTCAACTAAGCGTAGGGTCATGGTCATGGTTATATGTATATCGAGAGATGAGGGAAGGTGGGATAAGGGTCAAATTGGTTGTCCTCGAGATAGAAAAGTGATAAGGAACGATTTAGTCATGGTTTCTAGTCATGGTCACCTCGGAAGTGGTTTGAAGGAAGCCCCTGCGTAGGATGAAATTTCGTGTCATCCAAGGATAACAGGACACTGTTATTTTCGGAGAAATGGGATATGGTATCCATGAACAAAAAAATAAATATACATGTAGCATGGTTTGGAAATTTTATTTATCATATGCATAATTCTAACAAAATGGTTGCTTGCACATTCTACAGAATTAAGGGGTTTAAACACATCAACTCATGATGCGTATTGAGGAAATGGAAGAAGGTGAGGGATCCTCCAATTGTGATAACGAGGACAAAGGCCAGAATACTAGAGTGGGTAATGCAGAGACAGAGTCCAATGGACGCAAGGGAAAATGAGAGCATGAAACATTAATAAAAACGGTAAGAATCCTGAATATGGAAGTGCAGAGCTACAAAACAGACAACGAGAGACTGATGAGAGAGAAAATTTAGAAAAATTCTCGATTGTTGTAGAGATTAAATAAGTTGTAGAGGTGAACAAGGAAGGGATAAAACTCAATACAAGAGGAAGGAGTCAAGTGTCATGAAATAAGAGATGCTCGTGGAATATTTAGTTATTCAAGAAGTGTTAGAAGAGCTCATGGACACCACTCACCTCCTTACTTAGAAAGAAAGTTTGATGCATTGGATGATCCCGTAAGAAGTCCAGAGGTGTCCCTTGTCAAACAAAAAAGAAGGAAACAAGAGGTATATAGTTTTCAAGGATAGTTGAGGAAGCTCAAGCCACCTTCCTTCGATGGTGAAAGAGAAAGGGAAGATGATGTCGAAGCATGGTTTCTTGGGCTCCAAAGATATTTTCAATTGTATAACTATTCATCAAACCTAGAAGCCAATATTTCCACCTACCATTTACATGGGAATGTTGCGATGTGGTGGGACCAAATGAAGAAAGTGGAACATGTTAATGAAAGTAGGATTGCCTGGAAACAGTTCAAGAAGTATTTCCAGAAGGAGTACCTCTCAGAGCATTTATATGACAACAAAATGTAGGAGTTATTTGAACTCAGGTTGGGAAGCATGACTATGGAATATTACGAAAATAATTTCTTGGGATTGTTAAAATATGTCAAGTTCATTGGTGATGAGAAAGAAAAAATATAGAGATTTCTAAGTGGATTTCCAGCCTGTTAGAAGGAACATATCAAGTATGATGAACCCGGGACCTTAAATTATGCAATCAGGAAGGCCAACTACCTGTATGAGCAAGGCCAGAGAAGAGAATCCCTGCAAAAATCTTGGAAGGACAAGAAGAATGATAAATTCGATCAGAGGAGGAAAGGATTCAAACCTCCCTTCAATAGAAATGAGCCTAATAGTAATCGACAAGATCAGTATGCTAAGGGGGAATCCAAGAAAGAATATTCCATGGGAAAAAGGGGAATACCACTAATCCAATGTTGGGGATGAAAAGAAGATCACCTGTACAAGGATTTCCCACACAAAAAGGACAGAGTGAAGACCATTCACAACGTGCAAGAGACTACAACAATCGAAGATATGGGAAGAATCTATGCAGCTTTAAATGATCGACAAGAAGAGTACCAGTCCAATATGATCGAGGTGGAAGGTAAGATCATAAATCAACCTATTTATATTTTGATTGATTCAGGAGAAAGTCATTGCTACATTGATCCTAAGATAGTCAAAAGATTACATTTGGAGAAAAGTAAGCTTGGAAAATCAAGTTTGGTTCATTTATCCACTAGAACCAAAAAGAGAATCCATGATATGTTCAGAAGTTGTTCCATAATTCTTAATGGCATGAATACTAGAATTGATCTAAATATCATACCATTGGGGTCTTATGATGTTCTGATTGTGATGGATTGGTTGGAAAAGCATCATGTTTTCCTATATTGTCATAAAAATACATTTACATGTCTTGATAGAAATGGAAAACAAAGCACTGTGAAAGGCGTTCCAAGACCCATCTCTATAAGGGATATTTTTGCCTTATAGCTGAAAATGTGTTTTAGAAAAGGATGTCAAATACATGAATCTCATGTGGAAGAGCCAAATAATACAAAGGGGCCAAGCCTTGAGGATTTCTCGGTGCTATAGGAATTTGAATATGTATTCCAAGAAATACCTGGATTTCCACGAAGAAGGGAGATAGATTTATCAATTGACTTATTACTAGTAGTTGCCCCAGTGTCAAAAACACCTTACATAATGAGCACATCAGAGTTAAAATAATTACAAATTAATTTGGAGGAATTGTTGAAGAAAGGGTACATATGTCCAAGTGTTTCACGTTGGGGAGCACCAGTACATTTTTTCAAAAAGAAAGCTGGAACATTGAGGCTGTGTATTAACTTCCAACAACTAAACAAGTAGACTATAAATAAAAAGTATCCTCTACCCCAAATTGATGATGACTTTGATGATATAAGAGGAGAAAAGATATTTTAAAACTTTTACCTAAGGGAAGGATAGCATCAGGTAAGAATCAAGGAAGAAGACATTCATAAGACAACTTGTAGGACTAGGTATGGGAATTATGAATTTGTAGTGGTTCCATTTCAACTGACCAATGCACCAGCTGTCTAAATGTGCTTAATGAATGGCATATTCAAAAATTATTTGGACAAGTTTGTCATAGTATTCCTGGATGACATACTTATCTATTATAAGTTTGAAGAGGAGCATGAACATCACTTAAGATTGGTATTGCAATTAATGAGAGAACATCAGTTGTATGCCAAGTTGAGTAAATGTTATTTTTATCAAAAGTAGATCCATTACCTGGGACACATTATTTCAACGCAGGGCATAGCAGTAGATCCAGAGAAGATCAAAGCCATTAGAGGATGGCCAACACCTAGAAATATGTTAGATGTTAGATATTTTATGGGATTGGACAGCTACTACAGAAGGTTCTTAGTAGGGTTCTCTAAGATTTCTCATCCCATCTCTTCTTTTCAAAAGAAGGGAGCTAAATTTGAATGGAAACTCAAGTGTGAAAATAATTTTAATCTATTGAAGGAATTACTTACTAGTGCACCTTGTGTTAAAGATTGCTGACCCAAATGAAATTTTTATGGTATGTACAAACACATGCAAGGAAGGACTTGGGGGAGTCCTCATGCAAAATGGACATGTCATTGGGTATGAATCTAGAAAGATTAAGGAACATGAGAGGAACTATGCCACACATGACTTCAAACTTGTTGCCATTTTTCACACCTTGAGGATATGGAGGCATTATCTCATGGGGAAGAAATTTGAATTAAGAACAGATCAAATTGGCCTGAAGTATATTTTTGAAAAACCAACCTTGAATGCTAGGAAAACAAGATGGCTAGAATTTCTAAGTGAATATGAATTCGATATCAATCATATCAAGGGAAAGGAGAATAAAGTTGTTGATGCACTTAGTAGAAGAGTGCATTGCATGCATGCTACTATTGTCAGTATGCATCAGTCAGACTTGAAGAGTAGAATTTTAGATGGTCTTGTTATAGACCAACATTACCTACGGGTAAAGGAAAACTTACAGCAAGGAGATGTACATCAGAAAATAAAGGAGTATGAGATAAAGGAATATGGATTACTAATGCATAAAAATAGAATCTATGTTCCTAATTCTAGAGAACTGAGGAATTTGGTACTGAAGGAAATTCATGATGTTCCTTATGTTGGACATCTCGGTTACCCGAAAAAAATTACAGCATTAAGAAGCCAATTCTTTTGGCTAAGAATGAATAAGGATGTTGCTGATTAGATCACTCGATGTATGGAATTTCATAGCGTGAAGGATGAGGATAGGTAGGGAGTGGGTTTGCTACAACCATTGCCAATTCTAGAGAAGAAATGGGAAGTGATCACCATGGATTTCATTAAAGTATTACCTAGAATGAATAAGAAACATGATTCAATCATGGTGGTGGTTGAAAAATGAACAAAGGCTTCTCATTTTGTTCTTGTGAAGACAACACATACAACGGATAATATTGCAGAAATTTTCATGAAGGAAAATTCCAGGTTGCATGGGATACCTAGGACAATCGTCTCGAATAGAGATACAAAGTTTACCTCCAATTTTTGGAGGGAATTGTTTAAAGGATTTGGCACAAATCTAAACTTTAGCACAACATATCATCCCTAAACAGATGGGAAAACATAGATAGACAATTGAATAATTGAAGACATGCTAAGAATGTATGTGATGGATAAGCCATCTAAGTGGGAAGACTACTTACACTTGGTTGAGTTTGCATATAGTAATGGGTATCAATATTAATTGAGAATGATCCCATTTGAAGCCTTTCATGGTAGGAAATGTGATACTCCAGTAAGTTAGGACAACCCAACAGATGGAGTGGTACTTCGGCTAGAGTTGCTCAAGGACATAGAAGACCAGGTGGTTAAGATCAAGTAGAATTTAAAGGTAGATCATGATAGACAAAAAGTTTATGTAGACAAAAACAAGACAGCTATAGAATTTAAAGTAGGGCAACATGTACTTTCGAAAGTGAATCCCAAGAAAATCTCTTTGAAATTGGGTAGTTGTACAAAGCTGGCAGCTAGATTATGTGTTCCATTTGAAATATTGGATAGAATAGGGCCAGTTTCATACATGCTTACATTTCCTTCTTCCATGAATGTGCATAATTTATTTCATGTCTCTTTACTAAATAAATGTGTGCATGATCCTAACCATGTTAACGATTGACATCTTATTTAGGTAGAGACAAAGGGATATTTTCAGGTTCAATGAGTGCGGGTATTGGACATAAAAGTCAAAATGCTTCGGAATCAAGTTATAGAGATGTTAAACATGAAGTGGACCTACTATGGTCCTTAAGATGCTACCTAGGAGCATGAAGATGCCATGCAAGCAGAGTACCCAAAACGTTTTGAATAAATTTCAAATTTTGATCTCTATTTTGTATATGCACTAAGGACATTGCCAAAATAAAGGGGAGGGGATGTAACACCCCAGGTTTCTAACCCTCATTTTAAATAATGTATTATTACAATGTTGGGAGGCTTGAGTTCTCAAACAATTATTAAAGGTCCAGTATGCCCAAGAAATGTATTGTTTTGATCATTATTAGTAATAAACACATCGTTGGCTTCTAGACCGAAATGGAAAAGAGTTATAGGGGGCTATGATTCCATGAGAGAGAGGGCTTGAGGGGATAAATTTTTATTCCTATGTTAATTACCCTTTTTTCCTAAGGGAGGGAATTGTTTATGTGAGCTTCTTGGGGAAGGCCAGGAGGTTCTTGATTTCCCCACAAAAATACTTAAACCCATCTGTGTTCTGATTGTGGGGTTGTTCGTTGGTTGTTTGTTGTTGGTAGTTGGCTCATCCGCTCTATCACCTCTGCGGTATACCATTATTTCCCTCACTCACTTCCATGCACTCACTTACCCATCCATTGATCCATCCTCACCTGCATCTTGGCCTGGTAAAGGGAAAGGAACTGCTAAGAGTTAGCCATGTGATAGTTGGCTATAATGGTCATTGGTGCAATCCAACCATGACTTGGGGGCTTCATGTCTGATATGAATTGGCCTATGACCTATTTTTTCTCACAATTATGGGTCCTAAGAGTTCCAACATTGATATTCTAGACCAGTTGTGTTGGAGGCCCTAGTAAAAAGGAGAAGGACTGCCTGAGGGACTGCGTGGAAGAGAAGGGTGGAGGTCCATTCTCTTGGGCGGTATAGGATGGGTAGAAGAGAGATGGGTACATGGATTGTTGTGGGTGTTGGGAAACCTATGAGAGATTGAGAGTTGAATGGCTAGAGAACCCAAGTACACTCTGGAATCATCCTTGTGGGTTCATAGCCCTAGCTCTGGGGTGACACTACTATTGATATTTGGAGAAGTGGTGTCTACGGTTGGGTGGAACATCCTTGGTCTAGATCCAGTTGGTGTCACCTTTTTATAAAGATAAGTGGTCTCTATTGTGATATTATTATCTGTGTATGAATGTATTTCATT
>ML810932.1:70914-176682 GCA_009831015.1 Picea engelmannii
GAAGTCTACGATGTGGTGGGACCAAATGAAGCAAGTGGAACATGTTAATGAAAGTAGGATCACTTGGAAACAATTCAAGAAGTACTTCCAGAAGGAGTACCTCTCAAATCATTTCTATGACAAGAAAATGAAGGAGTTCTTTGAAATGAGGTTGGGAAGCATGACTGTGGAATATTACAAGAATACGTTCTTGGGATTGTTAAAATATGTCAAGTTCATTGGTGATCAGAAAGTGAAAATACAAATATTTATAAGTGGATTGCAAGCCTTTTATAAGGAAAAGATCAAGTATGATGAACCTAGGACCTTTAATGAGCCCATCAGGAAGGCTAAATACATGTATGAGAAAGGCCAGGGAAGAGAATCCCTACAGAAATCTTGGAAGGACAATAAGAATGAGAAGTTCGATCAAAGGAGTAAAGGATTCAAACCTCCCTTCAATAGGGATGAGCCTAATAGAAATCGACAAGATCAGTATGCTAAGGGGGAATCCAAGAAAGAATATTCTCTGGGAAAAAGGGGAAGACCACCAATCCAATGCTGGGGATGAAAAGAAGATCACATGTACAAGGATTGCCCACACAAAAAAGACAGAGTGAAAACTGTGCACATCATGTAACAGGCTACAATAGTCGAAGATATAGGAAGAATCTATGCAGCTTTAAATGATCAACAGGTAGAGCACCATTCAGATATGATCAAGGTGGATGGTAGGATTATAAATCAACCTATTTCTATTTTGATTGATTCAGTGACAATTAATTTGTACATTGATCCTAATATAATGGATAAATTACATATGGAGAACGTTAAACTTAGAAAAGCAAGTTTGGCTCATTTAGCCACTAGAACAAAAAGGAGAATCCTTGATATGGTCGTAAGTTGTTCCATAATTCCTAATGGAGTGAATAATAGCCTTGATATAAACATCATACCATTGGGGTCTTATGATGTTCTAATTGGGATGGAATGGTTGGACAAGCATCATGTTGTCCTAGATTGTCATAACAAGACATTTACATGTCTTGATGGGAATGGAAAAGAGAGCACTGTGAAAGGAGTTCCAGGACCCATCTCTATAAGGGAGATTTTGGCCTTACAACTGAAAAGTTTTTTTAGAAAAGGATGTCAATTGTATGCATATCATGTGGAAGAGACATATAATACAAAGGGTCCAAGCCTTGAATATTTCTCTGTGCTACAGGAATTTGAAGATGTATTCCAAGAAATAACCGGATTGATACCAAGAAGGGAGATAGACTTCTCAATTGACTTAGTGCCAGTAGCTACCCCAGTGTCAAAAACACATTATAGAATGAGAACACCAGAGTCAAAAGAATTGCAAATGCAGTTGGAGGTATTTTTGAAGAAAGGTTACATACGTCCAAGTATTTCACCTAAGGGAGCACCAATACTTTTTTTCAAAAAGAAGGATGGAACCTTCAGGCTGTGTATTTACTTCAGATAGTTGAACAAGTACACTATAAAGAACAAGTATCCTCTACCCCAAATTGATGACCTCTTTGATCATCTAAGAGGAGAAAAGATATTTTCAAATATTGGCCTGAGGGTGGGATATCATCAGGTAAGAATCAAGGAAGAAGACAATCATAAGACAACCTTTAGGACCAGGTATGGGCATTATGAATTTGTAGTGGTGCCATTTGGACTGACCAATGCACTAGTTTTCTTCATGTGCTTAATGAATGGCATATTCAAAAACTATTTGGACAAGTTTGTCATAGTATTCATGGATGACATACTTATCTATTCTAAGTCTGAAGACAAGCATGAACATCACTTAAGACTGCTATTTCAAGTAATGAGAGAACATAAGTTGTATGCCAAGTTGACTAAATGTTCTTTTTATCAAAATTAGATCCATTGCTCGGGACAAATTATTTTAGAGAAGGGCATAATAGTAGATCCAAAGAATATTGAAGCCATTAGATGATGGTCAACACCCAAAATTATGTCAGACATAAGATATTTTATGGGATTAGCTGGATACTACAGAAGGTTCATAGTAGGGTTCTCTAATATTTCTCATCCCATCACTTCCTTGCAAAAGAAGGGAACTAAATTTGAATGGACACTCAAGTGTGAAAATAATTTTAATCTATTGAAGGAATTACTTACTATTGCACCTGTGTTAAATATTGCTGACCCAAATAAATTTTTTGTGATATGAACAGACACATGCGAGGAAGGACTTGGGGGAGTCCTCACGCAAAATGGAAATTTCATTGGGTATGAGCCCAAAATGATTAAGGAACATGAGAGGAGCTATGCCACAAATGACTTAGAACTTGTTGCCATTGTTCATTCCTTGAGGATGTGGAGGAATTATCTCATGGGGAATAAATTTAAATTAAGGACATACCACATTGGCCTGAAGTATCTTTTGGAAAAGCCAACCTTGAATGCCAGGAAAACAAGATGCCTAGAATTTCTAAGTGAATATGGATTCGATATCAAGAATATCAAGGGAAAGGAGAATAAAGTTGTTGATGCACTTAGTAGAAGAGTGCATCTCATGCATGCTACTACTGTGAGTATCCATCTGTTAGACTTGAAGAGAAGAATTTTAGATGGCCTTGATAGAGACCATCATTACCTACAGGTAAAGTAAAACTTACAGCAAGGAGACGTACATCATAAAATAAAGGAGTATGAGATAATGGAGAATGGACTACTCATGCATAAAAATAGAATCGATGTTCCTAGTTCTAGAGAACTGAGGAATTTGGTACTGAAGGAAACGCATGATGTTCCTTATACTGGGCATCTTGGTTACCAAAAAAAATTTATAGAAGTAAGAAGCCAATTCTTTTAGTCGAGAATGAATAAGAATGTTTTTGATGACATCACTCGATGTATGGAATGTCAGAGGGTGAAGGTTGAGCATAGGGACCCAGTTGGTTTGTTGTAGCCATTGCTAATTCCAGAGAAGAAATGGGAAGTGATCACCATGGATTTCATCACAGGATTAACTAGAATGAATAAGAAAAATGATTCAATCATGGTGGTGGTTGAAAAATTAACAAAGGCTACTCATTTTGCGACCATGAAGAAAACACTTACAACGGATAAAAAATTTCATGAAGGAAATTGCTAGGTTGCATGGGATACCTAGGAAAATCATCTTGGATAGAGATAGAAATATTACCTCCAATTTTTGGAGGGGATTGTTTAAATGATTTGGCACAAATATAAACTTTATCACCACATATCATCCCTAGACAGATGGTTAAACAAAGAGAGTCAATCGAATAATCGAAGACATGCTGAGAATGGATGTGATGGATAAGCCATCTAAGTGGGAAGACTACTTACACTTGGTTGAGTTTGCATATAATAATGGGTATCAATATTAATTGATAATGAGACAATTTGAATCCTTGTATGGTAGGAAATGCGATACTCCAGTAATCTAGGACAACCCAATAGATAGAGTGGTACTTGGGTTGGAGTTTCTCAAGGACATGGACGACTAGGTGGTTAAGATCAAGAAGAATTTAAAGGCATATCGGGATAGAAAGAAAGTTTATGCAGACAAGAACATGACAATTAGAGAATTTAAAGTAGGGGAGAATTTACTTTTTAAAGTGAAGCCCAAGAAAATATCTTTGAAATTGGGTAGTTGTACAAAGCTGGTAGCCAGATTATGTGGTCCATTTGAAATATTGGAAAAAATAGGGCTAGTGGCATACATTCTTTCATTTCCTACTTCCATGAATGTGCATAATGTATTTCATGTCTCTTTACTAAAGAAATATGTACATGATCCTAACCATGTTATTGATTTCCATTTGATTCAGGTAGAGACAAAGGGAGATTTTCAGGTTCAACCAGTGCAGGTATTGGACAAAAAATTCAAAATGCTTCGGAATCGAGTTATAGAGCTAGTAAAAGTTAAGTGGACCTACTATGGTCCTCAAGATGCTACCTGGGAGCATGAAGATTCCATGCGGGTAGAGTACCCGTAGCTTTTTGAATAAATTTGAAATTTTGATCTCTATTTTGTATATGCACTGAGGACAGTGCCAAAATAAGGGGGAGGGAATGTAACACCCCAGGTTTCACCCTAATTTTAATTAATGTATTGTTACAATGCTTAGAGGCTTGAGTGCCCTAAAAATTATTAAAGGGCCAATATGCCCAAGAAATGTAATGTTTTGATCATTATTAATAATAAACACATCATTGGCTATGAGACATACAAGAACAAGAGTTATAGGGGGCTATGATTCCTTGAGAGAGGGGGATTGAGGGGATAAATTTTTATTCCTATGTTAATTACCCTTTTTTCCTAAGGGAGGGGATTGGTTGTGTGATCTTCTTGGGGAAGATCAGGAGGTTCTTGATTTCCCCACGAAAATACTTAAATCCATCCTTGTTCTGATTGTGAGGTTGGTCATTATATCGTCTGCTCCATCACCTCTGCATTATCCCATTATTTCCCTCACACACTTCCATCAATGACTTGGGGCCTACATATCTAAGATTCATTGGCCTGTCCCCTATTTTTCTCACAATTACGAGTCCTGGGAGTTCCAACATTGAGATTATTGACCAGCTGTGATGGAGGCCCTAGTAGAAAGGAGAAGGAATAACTGAGGGACTACATGGAAGAGAAGGGTGGAGGTCCATTCTCTCGGGAGATACAAGATGGGTAGAAGAGATTTGGGTACTTGGATTGTTGTGGGTGTTGGGAAACCTGTGAGAGCTTGAGAGATGACTGGTTCGGGAACCCAAGTACACTCTGGAACTTTCCTTGTGGATTCATATCCCTGGCTCAGGGGTGACATTGTTGTTGAGATTTGAAGAAGTGGTGTCTAAGGTTGGGTGCAACATCCTTGTTCTGCAGCCAATTGGTGTCACCATTTTATAAATATAAGTGCTCTCTATTGTGATATTATTATCTGTGTATGAATGAATTCCACTGTGTATTTTAATTATTGTTTAACTAAATCTTATATTATGAACGCTTGTTGGATATTGTTGTGCATGTAATTAAATATTGTATCTTATGCATTCTTATTAATTACATAAGGTATTGGTAAGAGTATGAAGTCCAAGGGTGGGCTTGCAGGTAGCATGCCCCGACCTGTGGGTGGTTGGGGATGTTACAGATTGTTATCAGAGATTTTGGTTGAAACACAGGGTCGATATGGGTTAGTTCTATTGGTCAAAGTCTCATGGTTGAGATCAAACTCTTACCATGAAGTTGAAAATATCAGGAGGAATGGTGTTGCAGAATCTACGGAGGAGATGGAAATTCATATATTGGTTGTAATGGGTTTGAAGGATCGTAACCGTCCCCTTCGAATTTGGGAGAGATCACCACTGTAGGATCATGAGAGATCCAAGATCATTGGATTGGAGGACATGTGAGCAGGGGTTGTCTAATGTAAAGGAAGAAAGGGCTAAGGTCACACTTGTTGGATCCTATGGGAGAAAGAGAGATCAACAGACAACAGGCATTACAGGGAACCAAGTTTCATGCAAGTAAATTTCCCAAAGTGGTCCCGCAATCCAAACCATGATTTCACCGAGGGGGTTATATGTCAGCGTCAGGAGAATTGCAGGGTGAAAAGCAGGTTACTCCAAACCACCGATGCGCACCCCCACAAATTGAAAGGAATGCAATGATGTGACATGTTGGTTCTCAAACATCAAAACTCTATATAGATGAAGTGGTTGGGAACTGTCGATATGTAGGAGGACACATGTCAACCGATCATGTGCTCCACATAAAACACTCCTGGAAAACATGAGTGAGGAGAAGGTTTGAAGTTTGATACTTATGAAACTTGAATACTCGAAAGGATCTCAACCATTTATCTGTCGAGAGGCACGCATCGCTAGATCTAGGGCTTCAGATAAAATCCAGTGGGGCTCGATAAGTTTTGAAGTTTGATATTTCCAAAGTCTGGAGTCCTAATGAAATCATAGTCGTTGATCCCCAGGAGACATGCGTCAGTATATCACAAAATTCAAATAAAAAAATTTCAAAAAAAAGGTTGAGGTTTTAGATTTCCGAAGTCTGGAGTCCCGAAGTAAAACATAGTCGTCATATTAAGGAGGACACGTGGTGTAGATCTTTGGACTCTGGTTGAGGAACCAAAGTGAATCTTAGTCATCTAATCTAGGAGAACACATGGCGACAGATTGGCCAGTTCGGGAGAATTGGAAGTGTTCTAGTATGGAAACTCCCGAAATCCCAAACTTCAAAGAACTAAAGTGATGGGGCACAATGACATCACCTAGAGGTGGTGTGGACCCTAGAATTATGTAAGTGACGTGGCTTGTAGACATCACCTAGGATGATGTGGACACATGGGATATGTGCCACATGTTAGTAATTTTTGGGCATTTAGAGTATTGAAAAGTCACTTAAAACGTGACATGTGGCACCTACCTGATTGGGCCAGTTGTATGCTTCCAGTATTTCACCACGTGGCAAGAGATCATGCAATTTGGAGACTGGGCACTCTAGAGGGGAAAGATGTAATAGGTTTCATTGGGTTGAAATCTCCTGAAGGTCAGAGTACATATCGACCGTTGATTCCATAAGACACACATCGAAGGATCATCGACTTCAGGTGAAATCACTCTCAGAGGAAGTGGAGGAGGGAAGTTAGAAACTTTCGAAGCTCTAAGAGATGAAGCGATTCACAGTCATTGATTTGTGGGAGGACACACATTGATAGATCATGAACTCCAAGTAAAAGCATTATGGGAGGAGGAAAGCAAGTAAAGTTGAGACTCCTGAAGCCCAGAGTCCCGAAGTGGATCTTGATCGTTGATTGTGACAGAGGATGAGTACCATTGATTCCTTCCCAGATGAAAGTTCCAAACTCCCAAAGCTCTAGACAAGTTCTTTTTTCAACTAAGCGTAGGGTCATGGTCATGGTTATATGTATATCGAGAGATGAGGGAAGGTGGGATAAGGGTCAAATTGGTTGTCCTCGAGATAGAAAAGTGATAAGGAACGATTTAGTCATGGTTTCTAGTCATGGTCACCTCGGAAGTGGTTTGAAGGAAGCCCCTGCGTAGGATGAAATTTCGTGTCATCCAAGGATAACAGGACACTGTTATTTTCGGAGAAATGGGATATGGTATCCATGAACAAAAAAATAAATATACATGTAGCATGGTTTGGAAATTTTATTTATCATATGCATAATTCTAACAAAATGGTTGCTTGCACATTCTACAGAATTAAGGGGTTTAAACACATCAACTCATGATGCGTATTGAGGAAATGGAAGAAGGTGAGGGATCCTCCAATTGTGATAACGAGGACAAAGGCCAGAATACTAGAGTGGGTAATGCAGAGACAGAGTCCAATGGACGCAAGGGAAAATGAGAGCATGAAACATTAATAAAAACGGTAAGAATCCTGAATATGGAAGTGCAGAGCTACAAAACAGACAACGAGAGACTGATGAGAGAGAAAATTTAGAAAAATTCTCGATTGTTGTAGAGATTAAATAAGTTGTAGAGGTGAACAAGGAAGGGATAAAACTCAATACAAGAGGAAGGAGTCAAGTGTCATGAAATAAGAGATGCTCGTGGAATATTTAGTTATTCAAGAAGTGTTAGAAGAGCTCATGGACACCACTCACCTCCTTACTTAGAAAGAAAGTTTGATGCATTGGATGATCCCGTAAGAAGTCCAGAGGTGTCCCTTGTCAAACAAAAAAGAAGGAAACAAGAGGTATATAGTTTTCAAGGATAGTTGAGGAAGCTCAAGCCACCTTCCTTCGATGGTGAAAGAGAAAGGGAAGATGATGTCGAAGCATGGTTTCTTGGGCTCCAAAGATATTTTCAATTGTATAACTATTCATCAAACCTAGAAGCCAATATTTCCACCTACCATTTACATGGGAATGTTGCGATGTGGTGGGACCAAATGAAGAAAGTGGAACATGTTAATGAAAGTAGGATTGCCTGGAAACAGTTCAAGAAGTATTTCCAGAAGGAGTACCTCTCAGAGCATTTATATGACAACAAAATGTAGGAGTTATTTGAACTCAGGTTGGGAAGCATGACTATGGAATATTACGAAAATAATTTCTTGGGATTGTTAAAATATGTCAAGTTCATTGGTGATGAGAAAGAAAAAATATAGAGATTTCTAAGTGGATTTCCAGCCTGTTAGAAGGAACATATCAAGTATGATGAACCCGGGACCTTAAATTATGCAATCAGGAAGGCCAACTACCTGTATGAGCAAGGCCAGAGAAGAGAATCCCTGCAAAAATCTTGGAAGGACAAGAAGAATGATAAATTCGATCAGAGGAGGAAAGGATTCAAACCTCCCTTCAATAGAAATGAGCCTAATAGTAATCGACAAGATCAGTATGCTAAGGGGGAATCCAAGAAAGAATATTCCATGGGAAAAAGGGGAATACCACTAATCCAATGTTGGGGATGAAAAGAAGATCACCTGTACAAGGATTTCCCACACAAAAAGGACAGAGTGAAGACCATTCACAACGTGCAAGAGACTACAACAATCGAAGATATGGGAAGAATCTATGCAGCTTTAAATGATCGACAAGAAGAGTACCAGTCCAATATGATCGAGGTGGAAGGTAAGATCATAAATCAACCTATTTATATTTTGATTGATTCAGGAGAAAGTCATTGCTACATTGATCCTAAGATAGTCAAAAGATTACATTTGGAGAAAAGTAAGCTTGGAAAATCAAGTTTGGTTCATTTATCCACTAGAACCAAAAAGAGAATCCATGATATGTTCAGAAGTTGTTCCATAATTCTTAATGGCATGAATACTAGAATTGATCTAAATATCATACCATTGGGGTCTTATGATGTTCTGATTGTGATGGATTGGTTGGAAAAGCATCATGTTTTCCTATATTGTCATAAAAATACATTTACATGTCTTGATAGAAATGGAAAACAAAGCACTGTGAAAGGCGTTCCAAGACCCATCTCTATAAGGGATATTTTTGCCTTATAGCTGAAAATGTGTTTTAGAAAAGGATGTCAAATACATGAATCTCATGTGGAAGAGCCAAATAATACAAAGGGGCCAAGCCTTGAGGATTTCTCGGTGCTATAGGAATTTGAATATGTATTCCAAGAAATACCTGGATTTCCACGAAGAAGGGAGATAGATTTATCAATTGACTTATTACTAGTAGTTGCCCCAGTGTCAAAAACACCTTACATAATGAGCACATCAGAGTTAAAATAATTACAAATTAATTTGGAGGAATTGTTGAAGAAAGGGTACATATGTCCAAGTGTTTCACGTTGGGGAGCACCAGTACATTTTTTCAAAAAGAAAGCTGGAACATTGAGGCTGTGTATTAACTTCCAACAACTAAACAAGTAGACTATAAATAAAAAGTATCCTCTACCCCAAATTGATGATGACTTTGATGATATAAGAGGAGAAAAGATATTTTAAAACTTTTACCTAAGGGAAGGATAGCATCAGGTAAGAATCAAGGAAGAAGACATTCATAAGACAACTTGTAGGACTAGGTATGGGAATTATGAATTTGTAGTGGTTCCATTTCAACTGACCAATGCACCAGCTGTCTAAATGTGCTTAATGAATGGCATATTCAAAAATTATTTGGACAAGTTTGTCATAGTATTCCTGGATGACATACTTATCTATTATAAGTTTGAAGAGGAGCATGAACATCACTTAAGATTGGTATTGCAATTAATGAGAGAACATCAGTTGTATGCCAAGTTGAGTAAATGTTATTTTTATCAAAAGTAGATCCATTACCTGGGACACATTATTTCAACGCAGGGCATAGCAGTAGATCCAGAGAAGATCAAAGCCATTAGAGGATGGCCAACACCTAGAAATATGTTAGATGTTAGATATTTTATGGGATTGGACAGCTACTACAGAAGGTTCTTAGTAGGGTTCTCTAAGATTTCTCATCCCATCTCTTCTTTTCAAAAGAAGGGAGCTAAATTTGAATGGAAACTCAAGTGTGAAAATAATTTTAATCTATTGAAGGAATTACTTACTAGTGCACCTTGTGTTAAAGATTGCTGACCCAAATGAAATTTTTATGGTATGTACAAACACATGCAAGGAAGGACTTGGGGGAGTCCTCATGCAAAATGGACATGTCATTGGGTATGAATCTAGAAAGATTAAGGAACATGAGAGGAACTATGCCACACATGACTTCAAACTTGTTGCCATTTTTCACACCTTGAGGATATGGAGGCATTATCTCATGGGGAAGAAATTTGAATTAAGAACAGATCAAATTGGCCTGAAGTATATTTTTGAAAAACCAACCTTGAATGCTAGGAAAACAAGATGGCTAGAATTTCTAAGTGAATATGAATTCGATATCAATCATATCAAGGGAAAGGAGAATAAAGTTGTTGATGCACTTAGTAGAAGAGTGCATTGCATGCATGCTACTATTGTCAGTATGCATCAGTCAGACTTGAAGAGTAGAATTTTAGATGGTCTTGTTATAGACCAACATTACCTACGGGTAAAGGAAAACTTACAGCAAGGAGATGTACATCAGAAAATAAAGGAGTATGAGATAAAGGAATATGGATTACTAATGCATAAAAATAGAATCTATGTTCCTAATTCTAGAGAACTGAGGAATTTGGTACTGAAGGAAATTCATGATGTTCCTTATGTTGGACATCTCGGTTACCCGAAAAAAATTACAGCATTAAGAAGCCAATTCTTTTGGCTAAGAATGAATAAGGATGTTGCTGATTAGATCACTCGATGTATGGAATTTCATAGCGTGAAGGATGAGGATAGGTAGGGAGTGGGTTTGCTACAACCATTGCCAATTCTAGAGAAGAAATGGGAAGTGATCACCATGGATTTCATTAAAGTATTACCTAGAATGAATAAGAAACATGATTCAATCATGGTGGTGGTTGAAAAATGAACAAAGGCTTCTCATTTTGTTCTTGTGAAGACAACACATACAACGGATAATATTGCAGAAATTTTCATGAAGGAAAATTCCAGGTTGCATGGGATACCTAGGACAATCGTCTCGAATAGAGATACAAAGTTTACCTCCAATTTTTGGAGGGAATTGTTTAAAGGATTTGGCACAAATCTAAACTTTAGCACAACATATCATCCCTAAACAGATGGGAAAACATAGATAGACAATTGAATAATTGAAGACATGCTAAGAATGTATGTGATGGATAAGCCATCTAAGTGGGAAGACTACTTACACTTGGTTGAGTTTGCATATAGTAATGGGTATCAATATTAATTGAGAATGATCCCATTTGAAGCCTTTCATGGTAGGAAATGTGATACTCCAGTAAGTTAGGACAACCCAACAGATGGAGTGGTACTTCGGCTAGAGTTGCTCAAGGACATAGAAGACCAGGTGGTTAAGATCAAGTAGAATTTAAAGGTAGATCATGATAGACAAAAAGTTTATGTAGACAAAAACAAGACAGCTATAGAATTTAAAGTAGGGCAACATGTACTTTCGAAAGTGAATCCCAAGAAAATCTCTTT
Organism: Picea engelmannii; assembly: GCA_009831015.1. NCBI lineage: Eukaryota > Viridiplantae > Streptophyta > Pinopsida > Pinales > Pinaceae > Picea > Picea engelmannii. Next base: position 82,451 of record ML810932.1, read on the forward strand.
GAAATTGGGTAGTTGTACAAAGCTGGCAGCTAGATTATGTGTTCCATTTGAAATATTGGATAGAATAGGGCCAGTTTCATACATGCTTACATTTCCTTCTTCCATGAATGTGCATAATTTATTTCATGTCTCTTTACTAAATAAATGTGTGCATGATCCTAACCATGTTAACGATTGACATCTTATTTAGGTAGAGACAAAGGGATATTTTCAGGTTCAATGAGTGCGGGTATTGGACATAAAAGTCAAAATGCTTCGGAATCAAGTTATAGAGATGTTAAACATGAAGTGGACCTACTATGGTCCTTAAGATGCTACCTAGGAGCATGAAGATGCCATGCAAGCAGAGTACCCAAAACGTTTTGAATAAATTTCAAATTTTGATCTCTATTTTGTATATGCACTAAGGACATTGCCAAAATAAAGGGGAGGGGATGTAACACCCCAGGTTTCTAACCCTCATTTTAAATAATGTATTATTACAATGTTGGGAGGCTTGAGTTCTCAAACAATTATTAAAGGTCCAGTATGCCCAAGAAATGTATTGTTTTGATCATTATTAGTAATAAACACATCGTTGGCTTCTAGACCGAAATGGAAAAGAGTTATAGGGGGCTATGATTCCATGAGAGAGAGGGCTTGAGGGGATAAATTTTTATTCCTATGTTAATTACCCTTTTTTCCTAAGGGAGGGAATTGTTTATGTGAGCTTCTTGGGGAAGGCCAGGAGGTTCTTGATTTCCCCACAAAAATACTTAAACCCATCTGTGTTCTGATTGTGGGGTTGTTCGTTGGTTGTTTGTTGTTGGTAGTTGGCTCATCCGCTCTATCACCTCTGCGGTATACCATTATTTCCCTCACTCACTTCCATGCACTCACTTACCCATCCATTGATCCATCCTCACCTGCATCTTGGCCTGGTAAAGGGAAAGGAACTGCTAAGAGTTAGCCATGTGATAGTTGGCTATAATGGTCATTGGTGCAATCCAACCATGACTTGGGGGCTTCATGTCTGATATGAATTGGCCTATGACCTATTTTTTCTCACAATTATGGGTCCTAAGAGTTCCAACATTGATATTCTAGACCAGTTGTGTTGGAGGCCCTAGTAAAAAGGAGAAGGACTGCCTGAGGGACTGCGTGGAAGAGAAGGGTGGAGGTCCATTCTCTTGGGCGGTATAGGATGGGTAGAAGAGAGATGGGTACATGGATTGTTGTGGGTGTTGGGAAACCTATGAGAGATTGAGAGTTGAATGGCTAGAGAACCCAAGTACACTCTGGAATCATCCTTGTGGGTTCATAGCCCTAGCTCTGGGGTGACACTACTATTGATATTTGGAGAAGTGGTGTCTACGGTTGGGTGGAACATCCTTGGTCTAGATCCAGTTGGTGTCACCTTTTTATAAAGATAAGTGGTCTCTATTGTGATATTATTATCTGTGTATGAATGTATTTCATTGTGTATTTTAACTGTTATTTAACTAAATCTTAGATTATGCATGCTTGTTGGATATTATTGTGCATGTCATTAAATCTTGTATCTTATGTGTGCTTATTAATTAAAGAAGGTATAAATAATAGTACAAATTTCAAGGGTGGGCTTGCAGGTAGCATGCCTCGGTCTATGGGTGGATGGGGATGTTACAATTAGTGTGGGAGAGGGAGAGAGAGGATGACAAATAGTGGGGTAGAAAGTGTGTGTGGGAGGGAGAGAGAGCAGGTCATAGTAAGGAAATAAAGAGTGTGAGAGGGAGAGCGAGGAAAATAAGGAGGGGGGTAAAGAGAGAGGTAAATGTAGGAGAGAGGGGTAGATGTAGAAGTGATAGAGGAGAGATAGTGCCATTGGGGTGAGAGGTATTAGGGCAGGGGGGATAGAGAGTGCATGAGAGTGTGAGAGTGGGAGAGATAAATACAAAGAGGAGCATGCACATGTTCTTGTAGAGCATGAATCCTCCTAGAGGAGATTCACACTCCTATAGTGTGTGTATGTTTGTAGAGAACGTGTGCACTTATTTGAATTCAAATTTTTTAGGTGGGATTGACAAGGTGTATGCTCACTTGGTTGGCTCGAATTTAGGTTAGGGATGACAAACCTAGTGGTTCAGTCTTCAAATTCATAAAAACTCCATTTTTGTGAATACCCCTCCATATCTTTGTCTTTCATTTTATTTTTATATTGGCTAAACAATTCAGTTGTTGACAAAATTATATATATAGATCATGTCGGCTATGTAGATTTCAAATATATAATTTTTTTTTTTAATTATTATTGTTTACTATTTTTTATCTATTTTTTTCTTCACATGTATCAAAATCCTAGAATACATACCTATCTTATTTCTTATATAAAGTTTTCTCATCTTAACCATTACTCAAATAATTTATATGGGGCACAATATGAGACCAATACATTCGATCTAAAAAAAACATTTTGATCATTTTAAGACCCTTTTATCCTACAAAAACAAAAGACATGGTAATTCCAGGCATATGTTGACTTTGATAATTTAAAAAATATATATAATTAATAATTAAAATTAATGATTGTTATATGATTAACTTATCTTTTTTGTATTACATAATTAATATCATGGCAATATATATTGTTAATATGATCAATTGGTTTCATTGGTTGTACAATTTGGCCTAACATCTCTAGGAATTGACTTCTACGGGCCTTGAGCCCCATGTAAGTAGGTAGGTCATTTGTTTTCTTGCATTTCATTTGTGTGTTCATCATAGTGTAGTTTCATTATCTTTCATGGTTTTCCTTACATATTTTATTTTTTTCATTTATGCATAATTTTTATGGTACATTTGCTTGAATCATATTATATGGTAGTTAGATGTATTTTTTTAATGATTTTTTTTCTTTTTAAGGAATAGTTGGAATTTTGAGGTTTTGATTATATGAATAAAGGGTTATAAATCCACCTCTCGATGATAAAATATATTTTCTTTAGTATATGTATCCACGTGTCTTACTAGGAGATGGTGAGGATCTCATTTACTCTACAAAGAGAATATGTCCCCATGTAGGAGCCATATGTTAGCCCCCCAGAATATAGGTATCTAAGGAGATGATTTATTGAGGCTCATATGTTGTAGACATGGAGTTTGGAGAACCAAATGAGTAGACAGAGAACCTCCTCTCACCACACATCACTTTTCATTGAAAACAACAACATCCACCACACTAGCAGGACCCAGAAAAGACAACATGTATTGGCTCATGAGGTAACGATTATGGTCTTTTGGTAAGTTTGATTTTAACAATTTAAATGTCTAAGCATGTTGAAAAGATTCCTTTCTTGATTATAAAAAAAAATATCATAAATTATACCTTTTTTCTCATTTCACCTTGGTGATTGACATGGTTTCCTAGGAAGTGGGTCACCCTTGAGAAAAGGGTTTCTACAAGCAGGTCTCATTGAAGGGTTAGCATACCATTCTCGCACATACTTACCACTTTCCACACCTTTTCCATTTCATTTCCTAATATTTTGGGTTTTGGGGACTATTGACCCCAAGAAGGGCTTGTACCTCATTTCATGGGAATAAGGTGTTAAAGGCCCATAGGTGTTGTAGCTAGAAAAAGTTAAAATCCATAAATTATCCTTCTAAATGCTCACCATAAAGTTATGAGATCAATGAAACACTTCTCTACAAAGAATCAAGGACCTTTAAAAAGGAAAAAACATAATTAATAAATGTCATTCTTGTTGGGGAAATGAATTTGGGGTGTGTTTTAATTTCTTTTCACATGGAACTCAATGTTTTCCTAACTTCAAGTGGCATTGCAGTGATCCTTACTTTCCATTGCACATATCACTCAATGTTTTGGACCATAATAATATAATTGAAAATACAATGGTTCGGAAAATGGTTTCATTGCAAACTAGGGATGCGACACACTCTCCACAAAGGGACCCTTAAATGAGACAATATGATCCCTTCATATGTCAAGAACCCCATGCCAAAAAGTATTACCCCCATCCAACTCATATTCATTACAATACTTAAAGAGGGTCTTCTTAGGAAACAATACTTGCTTTGGGGATTGCTCTACACAATAGGGAACCATGACAACACTCCCATACTTAAATTTTATTAGGTCTTTGAGGATTTATTTAGATTGAAAAGGGGGAATTTGATGCACATGTTTGAGTGGTTATTTTATTAAATGTAACTTACTTGCAATGATAAATGTGACTTGTGGACCCTTGGAGGGTGTACTTGTTTTTATTTGTAGGACATTTCTCAGTGAAATCTTTCCATGGAGGAATTGTGTCATTTTTACCTTCATGGCTAGTTTAAAACCCCAAGAATGGATGTCATACCCCACTTTATGGGAATATGACCCCAAAGTTCTTGTGCACATGAGATGATGAACATTGCCTTTGTACGCACTTTGATAGAACTGGAGATGACATTTTATCCCATTGTACTTGGGCGTTGTCCTTGGGATGAAACAATCTCACCTTCTAAGCCTTTGACATTATCTGTAGGATAGGGTTTTGGTGGGCTTGATGGTACCAAATGTGATGTGGATTGAAGGAAGGAGAGGCATGGCCTGACACTCTAGCAAATGATATATTGACACTTGGTCTTTGGAGGCACAATGATTTTCATCTTGAGCCTAAACATATCACTTTGAGGCTCAATGTCACCCTTCTAGGGCCCGATGCCACACTTTTGAGGGTTTTAATTTATGTAAATTTTATCTTTGTTGGGTGTAAAGGAAAATAAAGGGGGTCGTCCCTATTTAATTTTTTTGTTGACATTTTTATGTGGACAAATTGATTTAGATTGCTTCATATAAATAGACACCATATCATTTCCATTTCGAGAACTCATCACTTGAGAATTATATAACACTTGGCTGAAATTTTCTCTCTCGTTGAGAAATTTGATATCTCTTTTCTCTTGTGCAAAATGGATGGAATTTTTATCTATTTATGGAAAAAAGGTAAGTGACTTCTCTTGGATTCTTTTTCTTGGAAATTTGGTGGAATATATTTGATAAGTAATGGTTTTGCATGCTATCTCTTGGATTAGGTAATGAATTTCTGAATTTTTTTTGTGTTTCTTATTGATTTCAAGGCCATTTTTTCAAACCCTTGGAGGAGTATAAGGCTATACACCCTCCATCATGGAATTTCTCTTTTATTGTTATTGAAAAATATGAAGGAATTGCTACAAGTAGTAAAAGCACTTACACCCTTGTAGCAAGGCCTTTCTAAGGTTTATCTTCTCTAGGGAGTAAAATGGCTTACACCCCTAGAAGAGTGATAAAATCTAGCTCATAACAAGGGAATTCATTACCCAATATATAAGACATTAATATTTGCATTGGATATTGAATGTTACTGCATTGGTAAACACGATTTCAAGGAGATTGAAGTGTTCAAGTTTGGAATTAAATTTTACATGCTTTAAGCTATCTTGTTCGCTAGGGAAATATTGATTTGCCAAGTGATTAAGATGTTGTAACAAGCATTAAGATACAACCATTATGGCTACAATAAAATCACTCTCTCTTAATCTTTTAGAACTTTTCAACTGCTAGAATTTACTTGAAAGTTGTCATAATTAATCTATTGTTTAAGAGTTATTGTTTGGGTGGATTACTTGTTGATTTTAGTGGCTAGAAATTGATACTGTAGAAAATGTTTTCTACAACCATAAGGATTGTTACAGGTGAATCCTCCTATGGACAAGAAGATTACCTCTTGGTCTCTAGACTCCTAAGGCCAAGACAAAAAAGTTCTTAACATGGACACTGACATCCTTTTAGATCTAATTAAGCTAACATACGAAGAAGAATAAGAAAGGTGTGTACCTTGTTAATGGAATTTTTCCTTGCAAAGTCCAAGATGAGCCTTGATCCTGATCTCCTTCATAGGTCCTACAAAACAAAAAAAGATACAATGGACTTCCTATTCTACTGATATTAGCTCAAATATAGATCTATCTACTGAAGACAAACTCATTTAGAACAAACATAAGTTTGAAAGAAATAGGCCAAGCATTGATATATTGATAAGAAAAAGTAAAAGTACTTAAAATACTTTGATGAAGGTGAAACAACTTCTTCCATTTCTTCTTGTCCAACCCCTTTGCTCAAGTAATCTACACTGATTGCTTTGATGCCATCTCACTTATGATATCATAAGTTTCACATCTCCAATCCTTTCTGTCAATACCACTTATAGGATCATAAGTTTGGTATCAATCTCTAGTCTCTACTGTCTCTGTATGTTTCCTATGAGATCATATGTTTCATACCTCTGATATTTTTCATGTACCTTTCACCATGAGAAGGCATCCTTGTATAACGTTGGAGAGGACCAACCACTTGAGAGATATTTGGGATAAGTTTAGGATTCCTCTCCTTCAGTTGAGGATCTTCCCTAAGATCATGCCTTGACCCAAGATTCAAACCCAACTACCTTCAGATATTGAGGGGATTGTCCCTTGATTTCCTCCAACAAACCAAAAATTCTCTTATAAAGGGTAGAGCTCCCCCAAAAGGGTGCACAGGGTGCTCAAAAACTCCCTGAAAGAGGCCCAGGGAGCACTATCACTCCTTGAAAGTGGGTAGGGGAGCACTCCTCTCCAAAATCCATTTTTGAGTGGTTCTTTCAGTGGAAAAAGGCTTGTACTCCTTCTCAATTGATTACTCTTATTCAAAACTAGTCTTTGAGGTGTCTTAAGTGTCCTTATGATGTCATTAGAGGCACAACATAAGAAAGATATCAGTATGATGTTTTTGACACTTGCAAAACTTGTGTTCAAGATGAGACACTTGCAGACAAGATGCAACACTTACAACACTTGTAATGATGACACTTGTGACACTATTGAAGTGAGTAATTTTGAGGTGTAATAGATTTCCCCCCAAAGTATGAAGTTAGAAGACGATGATGACTGAAGTACTTTGTAGAATTTTTCGAGCAAGGGTAGGGATGCAAATTGACTAGAAAAATTTGCATACAACCATGAAACAAACATTATGACATGTTTCAAAGCTAAGGCAGACATACCTATGCTTGAGTGATAAAGACTTTTTAGGTATGGCCATCATACAATACATTGCGGATCCATAATTATATTGACAAAAAGGTATATCCATTGAAGATACAATGTGGATCTATATTCCTATGACCTGAACTGATCGTAGCCACAAAGAATACACAGTGGATCTATGAGACGACAAGACACAGCCATGACCAATACAAAGTGGATCTTTGTAATAGTATATGTGTCATAGTTCAAAAGAACTCCTTCACAACCTGGGCAAAGTATGCATAAAAGTGATAACTCAACCCTGGGTCTTCTTACTAATCATGATGTAGTATGAATCTAACCATGTGAATATATGTCCTAATGTCAAACCTGGTAGAAACCACTTGATTACTGGTCAATGAGGTAAACTGTTAACAAGTGCGAGGGAGATCACCATTGATGTCAATGATTCCCAAGGTACTCTAGTACATTCCGATGAATGTGAATAGATGAGATGAATTCAAACCTCCGTGGAATCATCCAATCAGAGGTGAATTATGTAAACCCACTATCAAGCACAGGGAGGCCTACCATTAAGGCATGCAAGTCCCAAGGTACTAACTAGTTTCTAAGTCTAGTTTCTAGATAATGTGTTGAAGTCAACATGAACAGACTTGTCTAAGGAGGTCCTTGATGTATCCCCCATCAACGACATGAAATTGACACAGAGATGTAATTGGTAAATCAAATTAACATGGACTGACATAGGTATTGAAATAGGATATTTGTCATGGCTGACTCTTGAGGAAGATACTTCCCTTGAACACTGAGGCATAACAAAAAAAACTTGACATGGACCAAAACTTGATGATGTAGTGGATACTGTGACTTTTTTCAGGTGACCCAAAGGAGTAAAAGAAAATCAGAGGATTGGCTCAGTGTAGAGGTTCAACAGATTGAAATGCATGAAAAGATAAAATGTCATGTTCAAGGGGGCCTATAAGGGTTACTGGTAATGTTCTCAAAAACTGTTTGGATTGCTTCTTTCAATTTTTCACCCATCTAGATAGATGGGTACCTCTTTTTAATTTAACGAGCTCAAGGAGGGTAACACATGCTTGATATGACTCACCTTCGGTAATTCCCTCTTCCTTTGTTTAACGAACTGGAAGAAGTACGGGTTCAGTCTCATATGAGCCCTTCAATGTGCAATTGTTTAACGAGTCAAAAGAAGGTAAACTCGATGGTTTTTAATATTTAGAGAGTCTGAAAATAACTTAAAGATGACTCCAATGTTGTCCTTTTTCATAATATTAGTCTTGCAAGGCCAAAAAAGAGATAAATTATCACTCAAAAGATGCCCTTTCAAACCTTTTAACGAGTGGGAAAAGAAGAAAGATCACTTGACAATCTTTTCATGTTTAGAGAATATGAAAAGAGCTTAAATACAAATCCAAGGGGTTCATTTTTCATATATCCATGCGAATCTAAAAAAGTGATAAAAGTCTACTCGGTTACATTCTCATGTTTTTTTGAGAACGAGAAATAAAAAAGACTAAGCTTGGTATGCCCTCAGCTTGAAAGATAGTGGCTTAACTCCAGAATGATCATCAAAGGTTGGATACATGCCCTCCAAGCCTCAATTCATTCACCGACTATGAGGTTGTCACCAATTTTTGTACTAAATGGAGAAAAAGGATAAGAGTGGATGAAAAGAAGGTTCAAGAGAGGTGATTGTTTCATTTTTTAACAAGATTGACACAGGAAAAGAACTATGCTCAGGGCTCCGGGTTCAATCCCCAGATTTTTGTTTCATTTTTTAACGAGCTTGCTACAGAGAGGAAAAACTATGCTCAAGGCTTTTGTTTCATTTTTTAATGAGCTTGACATAGAGAGAATAATTTGTTCTCGTGGACTCTTATTGATCATGGTTTCCAAGAGAATAACGCTCTAGAAGGACACCATGTCAAGGGACAAAACTCGGTCATGGATTCCAAGAGATATTCACTGGATGGAAGAAAATAACTCTGGAAGGAACACATGTCGAGGGTCGCGACAGGGGTAAGGAGATCAGGCTCCAATATCACTATTGAAGAGATCACCATGTCAAGTATAGAATCTAAATCATCGAAATTTGAAGTCATGGGAGATAAGGCCACATAATTGACATGTGGTAGGGGTGATATTGTCATCATATAAGAACCATTTAGGGAGGTAATCCAATCAGGACCAATGAATGAAAGTTGATCAATAGTCACCATTCTTCCATCTTGTAGGAAAGATACCACACAAAAAACACTGGACACAATATCTTTCATGACATAGACATAATCCCGCCCAAGGAGTAAAGTGAAATCCAAGGGGTATCAGACTACCATGACATCAATAAAGATAGTTTTCCCTTCCAAAGTTACGGGAAACTAAGGAAGGGTCCCTAAAGGTTGACTATTTCCTCTGTTAAAAGCTAACAAATTCTGTGTAATCTGCACAAGCCAAGGACAACCCAAATCATGCCAAACAACAAAGGACAAAATACTAATGGACTCACCTTCATCTATCAGTGTTTGAGGAATGTCCCGACCACGAACCTGTACTGTAATATGGAAAGGAATGTGAGAGGGAAGACGAGGTCCGATTAGCGAACCCTAATAAAAAAGGATGGCCTCATTACTTGGAGGGGGTTTCATGGGAGAAGGAGGAATTCCCCCCAACATGGTATATCATGTATCAATGAGAAAAACATAGGCATTATTGGGTTAACTCTCTAGAGGGAGAGTAGGATTGACCGATAATGGGATCAGATTGACCACACTGGCACTCTTCAGATGAAGGATGGGACTGACCGAGGAAGGGACTAGATCAGTCACTTTGGCACTCTTTGGATGAGTGGGATTGATTGGTGGTGGAACCGGATCGACCACTCTGGCACTCCTCAAGGAAGGAGTGGTATCGATCGATGACATAACCGGATTGACCACTTTAACATTATTCAGATGAAGGGTGGGATTGACTAAGGAAGAAACTGAATCAATCACTTGGGTTTCAATTTCTAGATGAAAAGAGGGGTTGATCGATGAAGGAGCTGGATCAACTACTTTGGTGAGTGGTTCAACCAAAGATGAAACTAGATTGACCACCTCGTCAACCAGATTGACCAAATATGGAATCATATTGACCATTCCATCAACTAATGATGGGTTGGGGGAAATCCTACAATAACCAGTTGGAAGTTGCAACTTTGCTAAAAGAGAAGAAGCCTCGTCCATGTGAGGACAAAGGTGAGAATAATGATCACCTTTGCATAACATACAAGGTAATTTGATAATTGTCTTCTTCTTACCAACTTGAATGTCACTAGTTGATGGGGCATCACCAACATCTCTAGCAGAGGCCGATGATGCAGAGGACCACATTTCTAAGACCTTGGGAATACCAGGGAAATCCCTTAGAAAGTGGCCACCCTTAGAAAGACTGCAAGAGAATTTGGGTTTCAGATTCTTTATTTTAATCTTGTTGACCTCATCAACACTCCTAGTACTATTAATAGTAGCTGGTTGCTTGGATCCAACATCTGATGTTGTCAGAGCCTTGGTCCTTTGTGGGTTCTTCTTCTTCTTCTCTTTTTGTTTCTTCTTCTTATCATCAAATTGGATAATTTCTTTAGAGATTTCACTAGAGAAATAATGAGAAAGGGAAGGAGACTTAATGGGTGAAGAAGACAAAGAGTCGACATGAGGTTGATGTGTGGGTGGTGTACTGACATCTAAAGTATTAGGTGCAGTTGAAGCACTGGGAGGATTCGAGATCACCGGAGTGGGAAAAAAACAAACTGGTAATCCTATGGTGAGTCTTGGAATACTTGGTGTGGCAATGTATGGAGGACCAAAGTTTCCAAAAGAAGGAAAGATGTAAGGTTCCCCAGGATAAGGGGTTCCTGAATTGGTACTCTGAATATTTGATGCCATTGACACTGACTCTCCCTAAGGTCGACTAAGCAACACAAACAATGGAATCTATGAATCTGAGAAGAAAACAATCAAACAAAACTTCCCACAATGAAACAACTAGTTGGTGATGAAATCAAACATCACGAGATCAAAACAGGAAGGGTCGGGGATAGAGCAGGTGGACCAGTTATGTTGGCGACCTGCTTAATGGACTTATGCCTTGTTGCAAGCTTCCACACATTAATTGTGGATTTTCCCTCCAAGGAGCCCGAGTGAGTTTGACCAACGTCTGTTCAAGGTATAGTGAGACTTCCCTTCACCGTCACCTCATGTAAGACCCTAATGATTATGGATACTAAGGTAACCAAATCGAAGTCAACCCGTCGATGGGTACAGACGATAGTCTAGTAGGAGCGTATGGGCATGATAACAAGTCTGAAATCAACTCGAGAGTCTCCCACACATAATCATGGGTATACCCTCAAGTGACCCCCAATATACGATCTGACTACAATGAACAATCAAACCACAGAGGGATAATATTTGTAGCTCTCCTGAAAGTGACCTCGTGCATAACCCCTGTGTGAGAGGGGGATCCTAGAAATCCTATACAACAATTATATTTTCTCTCCCTATTGTAAGATGCTAATGTTTTTTTACAGCTTTGGAAAGTTATCCTTTCAACCTATTCCAAAGCCCTACACCTTAAACTAATGTAGGTTTTCTAGAAAAGATGTAAAAAGCCTGATAAATTTTAGTTAAGCATTGATTTTAGTGGTTTTCTTTTACTCAGAGGTGTATGAGAGTGAAAACTAATGATATTGTGACTCAGTTCCCAAAACATGCATAATAAATTAGAAGCAATCTTTTCTTTCAATGAATGTCTAGTTAAGGGAAGGAGAAGGATTTTACTTTCACTTTCAAACACTAAGATGCAATGACCTCATGCAATAGTCCTCAATAAGGAATCCAATACAATGCTAAAATGTTTAAATGTGACTGATAACTAGTAGATGTAAAGATTCTTATTCTAATCAGACTTCAAGAGTTATGAGATTTAAGCAATCTAGAAGCAAACTTCACATAAACAAAAAGACACCCTTGTTGTGATCAAACAAGAAATAGAAAACTAAAAAATCAAAAGGAAGGAAAAATATCTTGGACAATATGACTCAAAGATCAGAAAGAAAAGTACAAAAGACCTTTGAAACTCCTTACAAAGGTTTCCACTCAGCCAGATAAATGAGAAGAAAACAATAAGATTACTCTAAATCAACAAAGACGAAGAGTGACTTCAAAGCAAGGGAAGAAAAAGTCAAAATCCCAAACAAGAAGAGATCAATTCTTAGAAAATATGGTGTTGAAGGCCAATACCAAGATGAAATGAGATTTATAAAACTCCTAAGCCCATGCCAAAACTAAGAAATAGCTTCAGAAGATGTAAATTCTAGAGAATTTCTCACAGAAAGGGGTAACACTCTAGTGTAAGGGGCACCAGAGCGTTCCAATGCTTTGTATGAGGCCAATAGGGAGTTCTAGAACTCTGTCAGCAACAAAATGGGAGCGCTAATTTTGAGGTGTAACAAGGATGTTATAAAAATATGTTGATAACACTTATTAACAACCTTATCTTGTGATCAAAGCCTTGGTTTAAATATTGGAAGATTTTCTACTAATTGCTATCTTAATTTTCTAACATCATACACTTGATTTTGATGGTTTAATTTGTAGTTTTCATAGTCTCTTTAGTTCTGATATATATTTCTATACTACTCAAATTTTGGGAAAAAAAGGTTTCTTGTTGATTTCCCACCAGTTTTGAGGCTTATATCGTCATATATAGTTTTGTTTTGGCTTGTATAAAATTATTTTGTAGGTATACAACATTGACAACCATTTACCATATCATAAGAATTTTCCTAAAGCCTCATTCTCATCCTTGAACTTGAACTATAGGGGTACTCTTAAAGATTCTTGATTCTCCCATTGCAATCACCTTACCTCAACATGAAACACCAATGTTGATCATCTTTCTTTATTGTAGAGTCTAGAGCTTCAATGGGATTGGAAATTGTTATTGTTGTGCCAACTTCATTTATAGAATCCTATATTTTGATAACTTGTATCTATGATATATTTCTAATATAAAAAAATATTTTGAATTATTTTCCATAAAAATTAAAATAGTCACATTTCCTACAACCAACTTAATTTCAAGATATTCATTTCCAATTTGTTTTGAATTGTAAATTTTTAAATCTCTTCCAAAATTTTGGTGTAATCCAAAAATGTTCTTCTCTATAAATATTTCATTTCTAATATACATCCTTTGTTGTGTCACAACTAGAAAATGTATTTGGTTCAGTGGGTTTATTATTTTTTCTAGTCTAATTGAGACCCCAATTTCTCCAAATCTACATCTCCTGCAAATATTTTGCAATCATTGGAATGGGTTTGTATCCAATAAATATCCATAAATTGACTACAATATCTTCCTCTTATTTCAATACTAAAACATTGGAAAATCCATGCTTTGGTACATTTAAGTGTTTGACTTGCTTAATGATTTTCTACTTACATGATTTCGAAGATGTCTTTTCTATTTATCATCAATACTTTTAGGAAAATTATTTATGTTTTTTCTTAATTGTTCTTATGCACATTCTCATGGTTATTTTCATTGTGTATTTGATGAATAAAGCCAAAAAAACATATCCTTATAATAATCTTCATGTTGCTATAAAGGATGGTCATATATGGCCACTAACATAATAAAGTTTTAAGTTACTTGTTGATCCTTGGTTATGGAAGAAAGCGAATATTGAGGAAGAAAAGGTCAAATGTGAACTGTGTAGGAGACACAGTGACTGTCACTGGGTTGAAGTAATAAAAAGAGAAGAAAAGATGGAGTGAAGTACGAAAAATCAAGCCGATGAATGAGGAGATCAGGGATGATAGATCATCAAGAGAAAAGAATCATAGACAAATCAGCAAGAAGAGAAAGCCACCATTGGATGCTTTGGAGAACTGCATGAGAAGGGAGGAAAGATAGGCTGGTGAAGCCGTAAAAAGGAGGGTCAAGTTGACCTAGGTTTTTAGACACCTAGGGTTTTCGGTAATTAGGGTTTTGACACCTAGGTTTAGACCTAAGGTTGTCTTTGAGGGACTATAATGTATAAATATAGGTCGAGAGGAACTAGGTCAGGTCGGTACTAGTGTTGGGTATAGATATCGATTGTTGTTTGAGAGATTATTGTACTGTGAGAGATAGGAGTGTTGAGAGTGAGAGACTTCTGGTATTGTAATATATTCAACTGGGTGTGAAGATCAAGTCCTGCAGCTGGGTGTGTAGGAAGGTGGGAGACAAAGAGAAGAAGAGAGAAGATATGTTGACTAAGAGCGCAGATCAGAACTATAAGCTTTACCTTAAAATATCATAAGCATAGTTATGTGGACGTAGCCCTAAAGAGAGGGTGAACCACGTATATTTTGTGTTGTATGTGTGATTTATTCCTAGATCTTTGTCATTGTTATACTGTTATTTGAATTATTGTGTTAGATCATATGTATAGCTCCACAGAGTAGATATAGCTGATACGAGATATACAAATGTTGCATTATTGTTGTATTAGTTCCACTTGATATTCCCTTGGTTGTATACATCTCTGTCCTGCAACCCCCCCCCCCCTTAGCTGCTTCAGGTGAGACTTCATCTGCTTCGCAGGTGTTTCTGAAAGGGTCGGTAGTTAGGGTTTTGTTGGTGCGCTATTGAAGCATTGAACCCTAGGTATTCCCCTGTGCCAACAAATGGTTTCGTTGCTGAGATGAGAATTTGTTTAAGGGAATGTCAAGGTGGTTCCCATCAAAGACCAAGATTGAAAAGTGGATAGAGGATCAAGAGAGGGACTTTGTTGAAGCCCAGAACAATAACCCTAAACTGAGTACTGAATATTGGCTACAAAGATACATCTTCATTGACATTCATGAGATATTCTTTGGGGGAATCCACCAGGAGTTGTTTGAATGGTTGGCTAGGTTAGTCAATACCCAGTTCGATATTAGATCTAGATCTCATGTGGTTTGGACATTGGCACTGATACAGAAGGTTGAGAGAGTTGACAACACTGTATCCATAGCAATATATCATTGGTTTGATAGTACCTTTGGAGGGTATATCACCGAGTTTGTTGTTGACTTAACATAATCGTATAGGCAAGCCGAGAGATACTTTTTCAAAGGACCTAAAGGAGAATGTTTTCACTTTCTGAAGCTCAGAATCAAGATGCTCTTGCATGAAAACCACATCTTGAAGATACACTAGATTGGTCAGGCCTGAATAGGCTAATGTTCAAGATCTCGGATAGCAATAGTGACACATAAGAAGGACATATGCAGAGTGGGAAAGTATTATGAGGGGTTCACCTTGAGAACTTGTTTAAGAAAAACTATGGAGAAGAGGGTTTCTACAGTGAAGAAGAGGTAGATCTAACCGACGAAGAACATTCAGAGCCTACCAGAACAGAAGAAGGGGAAGCTGAAGAAATTTTCCAAAGTGAGCCAGAAACCTCAAGAACTGCATGGAATACTGAAGTAAGTAAAATTAATCTTCCTATTTTCTCAACAGTACTTAGCAGTCAGAATAGCCAGAACCACCAGAGCCCTCAAAGCACTATTACCAGTAGCTTAGCATCTACTCATACAATAAGCCTAGTCAGCTCTATGGTAGATGAAATGAAGCTCTATATCTTTAGAGGAGATGGATCTGAAGATCCAGATCAACATTGGTTTCTATTTGAAGCTGTATGGAATATTAAAAGTATCACCGACGAAGCCATCAAGAGAACTCAGTTCATCACTACGCTAAGGGACCGCGCACTGAGCTGGTACATGAAACTTGTCCAAGGACTAGCGCAGCCTAAGCCACTGAAAAAGATCAAGAATGTGATGATTTCATATTTTAAGAAACCTAAGTCAGAGTTAGAATGTATTACAGAGATAAAATAAATCAAACAAAAGGTAGCAGAACCTATTTGGGAATTCAACCAGAGATTCAAGACCTTAACAAGCCGATTAACTTTTTAGATCCCTGATGAAAAAAAGAAAGAATGGTCCATCGCTACGCTATTACCACACATCAAAGTACCTCTAATGTAGTATAAGATTGCATCACAGGAATAAGCTTTGGAAATCTCCATGAAGCTCGAATCAAGGCCTATGGCAGAATCAAGCTCAGGCATGAGCCAGATCTTGAGTGAGCTAACCAGTTTGTCTTTACAGGTCGAGGATATGAAGAAAAATGAGGGAAAAGACAAAAGGGAAGATGTATGGTGTGTGATATGTAGATCAAAAGATCATGATAAGGAACATTGTCCCTTATCCCATGAGTATTTGGCCTCAGGAGTGCCAATCCCAATGAAGAAAGTTAACTTTCCCTGGTGTGATGTCTGCAAAAATAGACATTGCCCAGGTGAGTGCTATTACATGCAGAAGTATGTTCAGACACCCACAAACTTGTATTGCACATTCTGTAAATCAATAGGGCATGATGATCGATATTGTAGAGCTTACGACCTCATGTATGAGAGGTTGAGAGACATATACACGATTCAGGGCGAAGTACAGCAAGAAGGAAATACTCTACAGTACAACTCTCCAGGGAGAAGAAACTTCACTCCTCACGGTGGATATTGAGGATGAGGATGAGGAGGAGATACGGGTTGAGGCTGAGGACAAATAATCTATTATAACTGTGTGTAGCCATGACACTTAGCAAGGTATTGTCAGAACCCTTGCACAACCCGCAGTTATTGTAACTCTTTTGAGCATGTCATAGAAGAATGCCCTGTGCTACTGGCTATGGTACAGGAAAGATGAGGACCCCAACAAAACCCACAAGTACAACTAATATATGTTGAACCTCTTGCAATATAACCTAGAGTCTATGTCATTACTTGAGGAGGCACTACTACATGAGAGGATAGAACAACCCAAATAAATATCGCAGAAGAGTCAGGTATCAGGAAATATGAGGAGAAGACTTAGGCTTTTGATGTAAAGAAAGAAAGATGGATATTTGAGGAAGCAATATAGGAGTTCAAGAGGAACCAAGGATCCTCATCTAGAATGAAACCATAAGTAAAAGAGTATGGAATTCCTCAGGAATTTGAACAATCAGCTGTGCACAAAGAAGGAAAAGAAGTAAGTATGTTGATCAACTTTCTGTACACTTATCTTAAATTAATTCAGGATGAGAAAGTTGTACAACAGTTACAAAGCCTAATCAGGCAGTATGATCTAAGAAAGGTAGACCCCTTGTTGAATAGGGTATTACACCAGATTGGTAAGAAGAGAAGAACAAACAAATAATTACATTCAAATTTTCAAATAGGCAAGTACGATATAGACTATGTGGTCCTCAATTTAGGGTTGGAAGTCAACGTCATGACAAACCAAACTTGGGCACTGATGGGAAAACCCAAGCTGATATATTCTCCTATCAGGCTTTGCATGGCTAATTAGCAGTTTTTTATCCCATTTGGACGATTGGAGCATGTCCCCATACACATCGATGGAGTTAGAACCTTTGCAAACTTTGAGGTAATTGAAAATATTGATGATAGTTTCCCTTACCCTACATTATTAGGAATTGATTGGGCCTTCAACAATTATACTGTGGTCAATTTAAATAAAAGACACATGACATTTGAAGGAGATGGACTTAGGTTCATTGCACCCTTAGATCCAGATGAAGGTCCGCGATATACAGAGCCCATTAGAGAAGAAGATTATGCATATGAGCTGGAAAACATCTATAAATTAACAGCTAGACAACAGGATTACATTAACCCTACTACCGATGGGAATCTAAGCTTGTGAAGTGACAATGCATGTTCATCAAACTCAGAAGAAGCATTGGAGAACTGGTAGAACCAGATGTATGAAGTATCCACAAGGATATGTGCTCGACTGACCAAAGAAGTTCGTTGGATTGGTACAACAACAAGTAACTTACCTACCTTTGACGGTCTGAATCCTTTAGAATCCTTCTTGGTGGACTTTGAAACAATTGTACCATCACAAAAGAGGTTGTTGGATGTGGATGAGGCTTTGAAAGATACACCAGAAACATGGTGTGGGACACATAAAAGCAATATCACAGACTGGACACAATGTCGAACCTTGATGACAATGTGATTTTCAACACAAGCAGGAAGTTGCGAAGTGAGGTACATAGGTCAAACCTACCCAAAGGACCATGTACGAAGCTATGAAGAGGCCTACAGTGAAATTCCTTGAGAAAAATGGGTACACAAATTCATTAACACACTAGACATGACCCCTATTAACTGGTACCTTCAAGCAGAACTGCGCCTTATCACCACCGATTGGGAAGGTATGCTTTAGAATTTTGTAACCACCTTTTTATTTGAAAGTGAATTTCCCTCAGTAGATCAAGCATCAAATATTGTGAGGTAGAAAGTATTTAAAGAGTCATCTAGCCTCCCTTTGGAGCAAGAAGAAAATGAATGGACTATGCCATTCCATAAATTACAAGGATGTTACAACATTAATGCCGATGAGGATGATGATCCAAGGAAGGTAAACATTGTTGAGACAGAAGGCCACGGGGATGTGGAAGGACTAGGAGTTGAACTACCATTCATTAGATAGACAATCAAGATAAAGAAATTTAATATTGGGACAAAGGAGACACTGAAGCTTGCAAATGTTGGAGATTACTTGTATGCTGCTACCATCGACAAAATTACATAATTATTACACGAGTATCAGGACTTATTTCTGACCAAGTTCACTAATATGAAGGGTATCAAAGGACCTATGGGAGGAATGAGAAAACCTTTGAAACCAGGTGTGAAGCCATTCAAGCAAAGACCCTACATATTGAACCCTAAATATAAGTAAAAAGTGAAGATTGAGCTCGACAAAATGTTGGAAGCAGGGATTATTGAACCTGTCGAAGAGTTGGAGTGGATCAACCCTATGGTAGTACAAGACAAGAAGGCAGGTGATATCAGAATATGTGTGGACCTCATAAAGATGAATGATGCATGTTTTCATGACCCCTTCCCTACACCATTCATATATGAAGTATTAGACAATGTGGGAGGCCAGGAGGTATATTCTTTTACAGACGGGTTTTTAGGATACCATCAGATCTAGATTGCCAAGGAGGATGGCCACAAGACCACATTTTCCACTGAATGGGGATCCTACTAATACACAATGATTCCATTTGGACTAAAGAATGCCCCAACCATATTTTATAGGGCGGTGGTCGAAGCGTTCAAAGATTTTTTGCATAAGTTTTTAGAAGCCTATTTTGATGACTGGACTATTTTTAGTTTGCTGAAAAATCATGTTGAATGTCTAAGGCTAATGTTGGATAAATGCAGGAAATGTCAAATTTCTTTGAATTTTAAGAAGTGCATATTCTTCTCACCATTTGGAGTATTATTAGGTCATATTGTATGCAAGCAAGGAATGTTGGTGGCCCCATCCAAAATTGAAATTATAGTTGATTTTCCACCTCCTACCTCAGTCAAACAACTATGCATTGCGCTAGGACATACTAGCTATTACAGGAAATTTATTAAAGGATATGGTCAGATTACTGCGCCAATGGAGTATTTATTAAAGAAAGACTATCAGTTTGGTTGGACAGAAGAATGCCAACATAGCTTTGACACACTGAAACAAAAGATGGTGACTTCGCCTATTCTAGTCTTTCTAGATTGGAGCTAGGAGTTTCATGTGAATGTTGATGTGTCTTCCATTGCATTAGGAGAAGTACTGACACAAAATGGAGAAGGGGACATTGATCATTCTTTAGTTCTAATTGATGATGTCAATCAGAGTTTATTTAATGAAAACCCGGGAAGGTAAACTTAGAAGTGCTACCTAAAATATATAGATCTAGAAAGATTCCTAATATGTATGAGATCTTAAAGTTCACTTACAGGAACATATTCATCAAAATATCTTTCAACAACTAATCAAACCTAGATCTAACAATTGTCAAGATCCTAAGGTTCTCTTACAAGAACACCTAAATTTTAGGATCTCCTCCAATATTAGAACATTTAACAAAACTTAAAAGTTGAAATGAAACAAACCTAAATCTAATAATTGTCTGAGATCTTATGGTTCTGTTACAAAAACACTTTCAGATAAGATCCTTCTAGTCTTATAACATTTAACAAAACTTAAAAGATGAAATCAAACAAAAACATAAATTGATTTATACCTAAAATAAGCAAATAAGCATGCAAGTGAGGCCATGGGGGCCCTCCATAAATCCACAAGCACACCACTTCAAAGGAGACTCAAATGTGGAAGCGAAATATGATTCTTTATTTCAAAATCTCCAAAACCAACTCTAAGATTACAATTCTTTCTAATTCTAAGATTACAAGCTTCAAGATTCTAAGATTACAAAACTTCAGGATTACAAATGGAGGATATTGTACTCCTATTTATACAATGGGATGAGTAACAAAATCATAATGATCATCCACTAATATCTCTTTAGTTCCATACATCTCTCAACCATCTAGACACATAACCCTCTTTTGTCCTTGATCTTCTCCATGAGATAATGATCTCTTATCTTATCAAATTCGAATTTGATCATTCAAGGCCACATAAAGGTGTCTTGGGAGCTTCTTTTGTACATACACATGTCAACAAACTCATTCTAATTGTTAGGTATAAGTATAAGCATATTATTTTCTAAAGTTTAACCACAAATCCACTTAAAAATGTTAATAATTGATAAACTTTGGAAAAACATAGTTATAACCCAATGATGAGGTAAAGGTAATGATGTGGAGGTGATATGAAGGTGATATGAATGTGAAATAGAAGTAATTTTGAAGGTTTTAGTGAATTAATGGAGTGAGAATAGGGACTATTTTCAAACCCTACAATTATCCATTAGAATTTTCCAGAAGAAATCTATCTAGAACTACAATCAATTACGCTACTATAGAGAGAGAAGGATTAGCCATGGTGTACGCACTGCAAAAATTCTGCAATTACTTACTAGGAGGACACTTTAAAATGTTTACTGATCACTCTGCGCTGAAGTATCTGGTCAACAGGTTAGTGTTGGGGGGGAGAATATGCAGATGGCTTATCTTGTTTCAAGAATATGACTTTGAGATCATAGTTAAGCCAAGAAGAATGAACAAGGGACCTGACCACTTGTCGCAGTTGGAACATGGTGAAGAACCCACCAGTCTGGAGGATACACTACCGGATGAAAAACTTCTCACCATCAGGAAAATGGATGACCACTTCACAGACATAGTCCAATTCCTATCAACAGGAACGACTCCAAGTGAGTATACAATTTCCCAAAAGAAACAACTAGTAGTGTGCGCTGCAGACTTTTCACTAATAGCTAGTTAGCTGTATAAGATGGGACCTGATGAGATACTAAGAAGATGTGTTATGGAGGCAGAGAACCCACTAATCCTCACAGAAGCTCATGAATGCCTCGTAGGAGGACATTACGTAGGAAAAGAAACTACATAGAAGGTTCTGCGAGCTGGCCTTTGGTGGCCTACTTTACACAAAGACGTTAAAGAGTATACCAAATCCTATGATGTATGCCAGAGAGTTGGAAAACCATCTAGAAGAGATGAAATGTCTCTATCACCACAGATGAAATGTCCTATAAACCCACCAGGAAAGTGCACAGGAGCAAGGTATATTATCACTGCGACAAAATACCTGACTATATCGACCAAATCAAGAGAAGTCAAGGACTGTAATGCAACTATAGCCGCATGTTTTATATTTTATGACATAATAACTAGGTTTGGATGCCCTAAGACCCTTATGAGTGATAAAGGTACTCATTTCATCAATAAGATAGTTGAAGTCCTGACTAAATAATTTGTAGTCCACCATCAGAAGAGTACACCTTACCATCCACAAGCAAATGAAACGGTCGAAGCATTTAACAAAATATTGGAGACAACATTGACAAAGATTTGCAATGTGAACAGGGATGAATGGGATTTAAGAGTACTAGTAGTACTCTGGGCTTATAGAAATACTTGTAAGAAATTGACAATGCTGACCCCTTTCAAGTTGGTTTATGGTCTCGAAGTTGTTCTCCCGATGGAGTACTTGGTACCGAGCTTAATAATTGTTTCATTTACAGACATGGATGATACTGGCGCTATTCCTGAAAGGCTTTCACAGTTGGTTGAACTAGAAGAAGATAGATTTATGGCAGGATTCCATCAATAGGTAGAGAAGGAAAGAGAGAAGGCCTATCATGACAGACACATCAAGAAGAAGGCATTTAAGCTGGGTGATTTAGTATTGGTGTATGACAATAATTTTTTAAGAAATCTAGGGAAGTTCAGAACACATTAGCTTGGACCATATAAGATCGCCTATGTTACAAATGAAGGAGTTGCACAACTGAAGGCAGTGAAGGGAGAATGGAAAGACGGATTAGTAAATGGGAATCAAATGATGTTATACTATGAAAACTAGCTTCGTTGTAGATCTTAGTAAAAACAAAGGAGAAATGGGTCTAGGTACTATGTGCAGTTGAAACTGGGTACTAGACACAGAAAAGATAGCCTGCACAAGGATGGGAAGAATACATGGAGAATAAAGCAAAGGATGCACTCCGCAGTCCAAATTCAAAGTGACTGGGAAGGATCAGAACTGAAGTGCCTTGGGACAAGTCATAGGTAAGTGTTGGGGGCCTGTTGTCCCTTGGTTATGGAATAAAGTGAAGATCAAGGAAGAAAAGATCAAACACGAAACGCGTGGGAGACATAATGACTATCACTAGTTCGAAGTAAGCAAAAGAAAATAAAATATGGAGCGAAGTACGGAAAAACAAGCCAATGAATGAGGAGATCAGGGGTGACGGGTTAGAAAGAGAAAAGAATCATAGACAAATCAACAAGCAGAGAAATCCACCATTGGATGCTTCAGAGAATTGCACAAGAAGGGAGGAAAGATAGGGTGGCGAAGCCCTGAAAAGGCGGGTCCAGTTGACCTAGGGTTTTAAACACCTAGGGTTTTGGGTAATTAGGGTTTTGACACCTAGGTTTCGACCTAAGGCTATCGGTGAGGGACTATAATGTATAAATAGAGGTCGAGAGGACCTAGGTTAGGTCGGTACTAGTGTTGGGTATAGATATTGATTGTTGTTTGAGAGATTATTGTAATGTGAGAGAGAGGAGTGTTGAGAGTGGGATCCTTCTGTTATTGTAAGATCTTTATTTGGGTGTGAATATCAAGTCCTATAGATGGGTGCGTAGGAAGGTGGGAGACGAAGAGAAGAAGAGAGAAGATCCATTGACTAAGAGCATAGATCAAAACAATAATCTTTACCTTAAAATATCTTAAGCACCGTTCTATGGATGTATCCCTAGAGAGAGGGTGAACCATATATATTTTGTGTTGTATGTGTGATTGATGCTTGGATCTTTGTCATTGTTATACTATTATTTGCATTATTGTGTTATATTATATGTATAGCTACGCAGAGTAGATATAGTTGATATGAGATGTATGAATGCTGCATTATTGTTGTATTAATTCCACTTGATATTCCCCTGGTTGTAGACATCCTTTTCTTGCAACCCCCCTCTTAGTTGCTTCAGGTGAGACTTCATTTGCTTCGCAGGTGTTGCCGAAAGGGACGGTAGTTATGGTTTTGTTGGTGCGTTGTTGAATCGTTGAACCCTGGGCTTTCCCCTATGCCAACATTACTTGATTTGATCATAGAAATTTACATGATATATTTATTTTTAAACAAATTATAATAGAGATGGCAATGGATATCTTTAATTTTCTTGTTGATCATGAATTCTTCTTGGAGGCTATATTTCTATCATCCGATCATGAAATAGTCCTTTTTGGAGGATATAAGAATTTAAGGTCATACATTGAATGCTAATATCAATGAATAGACCATTAAGTATTGGAATATTAATATGATTTTTCTTTAATCATCGTAGCATCTAGAACCCTGTGCCAAGATCTTCTCATCCAATAGCTACATCGTTTTTTCCTTGGTCAGTCTTTCAGTGAGAGTAATTTTATGTTTTCAATTGGTATAATGTTTCGATTGTGTAAACGCATTTAGAGCCTTGGTTTGTTTCAGATTTACATAATTTCCCTCTCTTGGTACAAGATGTTTTTTATGAATTATAATTTCATAGGTATTTGTGCCTATGCTAATTAAATATAAATTGTTTACATTGATATCAAGTTTTGGAGTGTTAAAAAATCCTCTAAGCATTAAGAACATGAATTAGAAAATCATAGTTACAAATATTTCTTTGGATCCACTACAAATCCCTCCCATTAATGTAAATGAGATTGTTAATTTTATTTCAACTTGGTTGTGATGTTCTACATTGGTGATGAAAATGAATTTACTTCTACAATGACCTCTTCAAGTAAATTTGTAAGAATTTGAGTTGGATTTAATAGTTATCATATTATAATGATCATGTATAGAATTTATAGCAAGAACACATCACTACTAATTATGTGCAATTATGAAGTGAATATTCAATCATAACATGGTCTTCCTTATTTTCACTTATAATTCCTTAGAAAACCACTTAGTGTTGATGATTGCAGTTATGTGAGAAATTCTACAGCTTACAAACCTGTGAGGTGTGGATCATTGAAACTATGTAATTGTTTATCTCAACTTAAAAACCTGAGAGAAATCCCCTACTAAGGGTATGCGGTTCCTGCCTAAGACAGACCTAGGAATGTATAGATGGCATCCTCCATTCAAAGAGTTAACAAGAAATCTAGATGATTATCCAGTGAGAAAGGTGATCTGTTGAGATAGGACATGCGTGTGGCTGAGCACAAGGTGAACGTGTGAAATATAAAAGTGTTGGGTGCATCGTGATCAGAACAAAAATGAATATGATGTATTAGCCTCCTCTGAGAAACAAAGTTTATGAGAAGACTCCATATGATTATCCCATGTGAGACAGTGGGAAAGAAGATTTGTAGAGTGGACATTCCTATGGATGAGCACATGTGAACGTGTTAAGTTCTAGTTCTTATGTGTAATGTCGTGAATCAGAGCTATGACATCCCTATGGATGTGCCCCTAGTGGATGAGCACTAGTGGGTGTATTGGATCCTTTGCTATATATTATTCAAGAGTAATACCTACATGTAACCCTAATTTTTATGTAAAGGGTACAGGTCATCCCTACCTTAATGTGTTTAATAATAAATGTAAAAGATAATTAATATGGATAATATTAATTATAATAATAATTATAATAATATGAATTAGAGAGGTTGGCCCTATTGATACAATATACACTTCAGTTTATAGGACAAGTCTAATATAAGTAAAGGGAAATTACCCATTGTGGAATCATATCTTTTCTTGTGACTTTGGAAATTTCAGCAAGTACACTTCTTTGGAAAAAAGGTGTGCACCTCTCTTGGGTGCTAAAGTTATATGGTTTAATCACCCTCTTGTGTGCTAGGTATTTATTGGTGGTGAATGTATTTCTCTTGAAGAATATAGAAAAGTATTTGGCTTGGTTTTCTTTCCCTTTTGAGAAGGGTTTCCCAGGATACATTTTTTGTTATTGTGCATGGTGCTTCTTCTTGTGATATTAGTTGCTGCAACATTCATGGTTATGGTTAAATGATAAAATGAAATCAAATTCATGATTAACCTAATTCTTTTGAAAAATCAAAAT
Source organism: Picea engelmannii (assembly GCA_009831015.1). NCBI lineage: Eukaryota > Viridiplantae > Streptophyta > Pinopsida > Pinales > Pinaceae > Picea > Picea engelmannii. The sequence goes on from ML810932.1 coordinate 108,153, forward strand.
GGTATCAGAGGATAGGTCTTGAAAAATCAAAATTCATGATTAAGCATTTTCCAACTCTTTTTCTCACTCATCTGCAAAAATCGTATGACCCTCCTAGGGTTTCCAAAAACTATGTATAACCTCCTTTTATGAGATATTTCACCACTTAAAAACTTGGACGTTTGGGATAAAAATGACATAAAATGGTACGAAATTCCTCAAAACACCTCCAACAAGTCTCAGATTAAAATTCTAGGCATTTCAAATTTTTGGCCCTAAGGGTTTCACCAAAATTCTACAGAAAATTCTGAATTGTATTTCTCCAAAATCCTTGAAGAATCTCCTCAACTTACTAGGGATATAATATTTATTAAAGTCTTATTTTTGAAAGTCAAAATCCCAAAAAAACCTAAAAGTGCTATCCTTGCCTAGCCATTAGGTTTTCTAGCCTAGTTGACAAGGGTTTGTGAAGATGAGAAAAATCATGATGGGAAGCAAGCTTAGTACAAGACTCCAAAGTAATAAAGGCATCAACATATCATCACTCTCATGTATGGTCCCTATCAATGATAATACTTGGCTAATTAACAGTGGTACCTCCAAACACATGACCGATATTAGAAATCATCTAACACACTTCATTGAGAAATAGACACATCTACATGTTGTCCTTGGAGATGATGCTAGATATAATGTGAGAGGAGTTGGAACTTATACCTTCCAACTAGATTCATATATGCATATTAAACTAGAAGAAGTTCTATATGTACCTGGAATGAAGAGAAACCCTGTCTCTATTTCAACCTTGGAAGAAAAAGGTTACAAAATTACTTTCTCAGAAGGAATATTTCTTGCATGGCACAAAGAGTCTCATATAATATCTTCCAAAGTAATTGGTGTTAGAGAAAATATATTGTACAAGTTGACCATCAAACTAGTTCAAGCCTTATTACATGACACTATCAACTTGAGTGAGTTATGGCATAGACAACTTGCTCACATTCATTATAGATTTCTTCCGGCTCTAGGGAAAATGGTAATAGGTCTACCATAGATCCAGGTCCAACATAGATCCAGGTCCAGCATAAAGGTTTTTGTAAAGATTGTGCCCTTGGAAAAAATGTTAAAAGATCCTTTCCTAGCAGTTACAATAGATCCAAGGAAATATTGGACATGATACATTCATATGTATGTGGGCTAATGACTGTTGCATCCTTAAATGGGTACTTGTACTGAGTACTCTTCATAGATGTTCACTCGTGAAAAACTTGGATTTACTTTCTGAAGAAAAAGGATGGAGTCCTTGCCAAGTTTCAAAAATTTAAAGCTCAGATTGAAAACATGACCGGAAGAAAAATCAAAGTATTGAGATTAGATAATGGAGGAGAATACACCTCAAAATAATTTAATAGTTTTTGTATTGAATTATGGATCAAGAGGGAGTTCACAGTTCCTTACAACCCTCAACAAAATGGGGTTGTTGAAAATAAGAACAAAACTATCATTTAGGAAACTAAATCAATGATACATGATTAGAGTCTACCTATGAATCTATGGGAAGAAGCATGTGTGACAACAATATATGTTCAAAACCGTAGTCCTCATCATAGCCTGAAGAAAATTAATCTAGAAGAAGAATTCACCAAATAGAAGCCTAAGATCAGACACTTCATAATATTTGGATGTACACTATACCTTCATGTATCCAAGGAAAAGAGATCCAAACTAGAACCTTCAGGAAGAAAGGGAAAATTTGTAGGATATAGTGAATCCTCAAAATCATTTTGAATCTACATCCCAAGTCAGAGATAAATTGAAGTAAGAAAAGATGTTAGTTTTGAAGAAGAAGTAGCCTTCCATAAATCCAGAGAATCTTAGATGGAAATGTATAGTCAAGAAATACCTCCTCCTTCTTCAACAGTTCATAGGGAGACATATATTATTCCAGATGAGCCAACAACTCTAGTTGACCTAGTTGTTCTAGAAGATTCAGTTTGCCCAATAAACATACCCAGATACATCATAGTTGGACATTAAATACTTGCCTGAGATTGACAAACTTTAGAAGAAGCAGAAGGGAATAAAGCCCCATAAGGAGAAACCAGATAAAGAAAGAGACCTAAGATATTCTCAAGCTACCTTTCATCCATTATCCCCATTATTGATTTAGAGCCAACTTGTCATAGAGAAGCTTCAGGTGAACAAGTATGGCAAGATTCCATGACTGAAGAATATCAATCTATACTAAAGAATGATGTATGTGATGTTTTCCCAAGACCAGAGGGAAAGTCCCTATTGACTTCCAAATGGATTTACAAAATCAAACATGTTGATGGAAGCATTGAAAAATACAAAGAAAGATTTGTGGCTAGAGGATTTTCACAAATAGAGGGATTCGACTATGACGATACTTTTGCACCGGTAGCCAGATATACGTCCATTTGATCTATCATTGTACTATCTTCTTCCATGGGTTGGAAGCTACATTAGATGGATGTAAAAACAACTTTTCTCAATGGTGAAATGGAGGAAGATGTTTATATTGAGCATCAAGAAGGCTTCATTATACACAACAAAACAATATCATGTATGCATATTGAAGAAAGCCTTATATGGTATAAAACAAGCACCACGTGCTTGGTAAAAGAAAATGGATGGATTCCTGAGGAGTTTGGGTTTCAACAAAAGTAAAGTTGACCCAAACTTATATTATCACATTGATGGAAATGAGTGTTTTATTTTAGTCCTATGTGTGGATGATATTTTCATCACTGGTTCAAAAAGACACATTGTTGAATGCAAACAAGCATTAACTACACAATTTGAAATGAAGGATTTGGGACAAATGCATTATTTCTTGGGAATAGAAGTATGTTAGAGATCAAATGATATTTTCTTAAGTCAAGGAAAATATACTATGGAGATACTGAAAAAGTTCAAAACGACAGATTGTAAATCCATGCCTACTCCAATGGTAATGGATTTAAAGAAGATGAATGGCACTGATTCAAGAGAGGTAGATCCACATTTATATCGATGACTTATTGGATCTTTGATGTATCTCATTGACACCAGACCAGACATTTGCTATGCAGTGAATGTTCTTAGCCAGTTTATGAGTCAACCAAAACATACACATTGGATAGTTGCAAAACACTTAATGAGATGCTTACAAGGTACAATTGGTTATGGCCTGAGATATGCAACTAATGTGGACTTAATATTGGAAGGATATGCCGATGCAGACTGGGTAGGAAGTGAAATAGACAACAAAAGCACCTCAGGTTGCTACTTCACCTTAGGATCAACCATGGTTTCCTGGCATAGCAGAAGACAAATCTCTGTAGCTTTAAGTACAATAGAGGAAGAGTACATTTCACTAAGTGTGATAGTTCATGAAGCAGTATGGATTCATAAATTCTTGGCTGACTTGTTCGATCATGAGATGGATCCGACCACTATTCATTGTTACAACCAGAGATATGTAAATCTCTTTGAGAACCCAATGTTTCATGACAAATCGAAACACATTGAAATCAATTATCACTATATCAAAGACATGGTGCAAAGAAAGATAGTACACGTGCAATATCTTTCCACTCATGAACAAATTGTAGATATCTTCACCAAACCACTTTCCAAAACCAAGTTCGAGTATTTCCGTGAGAGAATGGCCTGATGGAAAATGCCTCCCTAGCTGAGAGGGAGTGTTGATGATTGCAATTATGTGAGACATTCTCCATCTTACAAACCTGTGAGGTGTGGATCATTGCAGCTATGTAAGTATTTCTCTCAGATTACAAACCTGAGAGAATCCCCCAAGTGTTAAAGTTTCTTCTATTATTAGGTTACCTTCAATTTACTAGATAACCATAGAAAATATAGGATCACTGAGAGAAACAAAATCACAAGAGTACAGAAGAATTTATCCTGGGAAACCCTCAAGGGGAAGAAAACCCAACAAAACTTCCTTAATATAGATATCCAATGCAATGCCAAGACAATAAACCAAATACTAGAGAAAGTACTCTCCCAAGAAAGTGCCTCTCTCTCTCTCTTCCTTCTTCTTGAACTGCAACTCCAAACTTGCGCTATGATGAACAACTGAGTGAGTGAGTAAATGAGGCACTTGCCTCTCTTATTTATAAAATCTGGCAGATGTGAACGGAAGTGTCTTTTCACTGGCAGGGTTGAATTCTCATTCTGGGTGGTTATAACCACCTTTATTTAATCTAGGGGCTTACCTCTGATTCTTCCTATTACAATTAGGATTTGACCAATCCAAAAAAGGGGATTTGATCAATTAGAATGCTCGACATGATCAATCCACAAAATGGGATTGATCTAATCAATAATAACTATATTTTATATTTTACTTTATCCACAAAAGGGGATAAGAATATTCTTTGCAGTTACACAATATTTTAACACTCCCTTTTAACAAGAAGGATATTCTTTATCTTTTGAAAGGTCACTGGATGTCATCATCAACTAAACAATAGAATCAACTGGATAACATCATTAACTAGGTAACAACATCAACTGGATAACATCATCAACTAGGCAACATCATCAACTGGATAACATCATCAACTGAGCAACATGCATCAATATAATCCACTTGGTCATCTGGCATCACAACTAGCATATCTATAAATCATCGAAAGTTTTTTTCTCTTTATCTTCGCACAGAAGATAATCTTTCTTTCTTTCATCTTCATGTAGAATATACTCTTTCTTATCTTTTCACATAAGATATCTTATCTTCTCATAGAAGATGTTTTATCTTCACACAAAAGATATTCTATGAGTTTTTCCATTCCTTTTATGTTCTCCCTTCTCTTGTAGTCATCTATCTCACCCATCCAATGGGGAAGAACACTACCATAGCTTCACTCCTAGTCATCCCACATGAACTAGAGAAGCTAAGATGCTATCCTCGACAAGACTAGACTCCCCTTCCATGATCCATGTAGGATCACGACACAAACCTCAAGAGCCAACTAAGAATTCCACATGGTCGAGGTTTGTGTTCCAGGCTACTCAATCCTTGGCCAGAGAAGAGTATCTGCCTATTGCTCCTTGGAGAAACATAGACATTCCTCTCTATGAGGGTGGTCACACCCTTCTCTACAAAGGTATTCTAGCATGTCCCTAGAGTATCCAAAACTCAACACTAGGACAAAGGCCAACCTTGGAAAAATTTTCATTCCCCTTCTCTATGAAGGTCTCTTCATTCTCTACAAAGATATATTCTCTTTTCCTTTTCTATGAAGGTCTACCTGTGGGATTTCTCATTCCTTCTCTAGGAAGGTCTCTTCCTTCTCTACGAAGGTCTAGCTATGGGATCTAAAAAAATCTCTTGTGGTCCACAATCTTTCCATGGTATAATACCATGATACCCATCTGTTGGGCACCATCCATATACTGGATAACTTTCATCTTGATCAAAATATTTGGGCGCCATTCATATGATTTCCTAACTGCACCAAATCACAATCCTCCATTTCAAACTTAGAGACATAGCTCCCTCTTGCACCAAACTAAGAGCTTCTAATAATCATCCTTGAAGTTTTCTTCTATAATATCCTAGGTGTCTTCTTGAGTTCAAACATTTCTTTCTTTCTGACTTCATACTGGATCAACCTGCTCCCTCTCAATATATAATAATAGTACTTGAGAAACCTATAGTTACGTGCATCTCATCAACTATATCTGAGTATCCATATTTCTCTTCATCTTGAACATTTTTGTTTTGCATATTTAGAAGCCTCTTGCTCATGTTCGCGACGAAAGTCACTCCTAGATTGTAGCAGGAGCAGAGCCCGATGCCCATCATCTTTTATGTCACGGTAGCTTTTAATGGGTGATCAAATGGGTAGAGACTCGAGAAGATATCACTCAAACTTAGGGACTGGGTCCGGCATGCGAGGAACAAAGGAGGTCTTGATCCAACTTCAGTCAGTGGGTTGATTTGAAAATGAGCAGGTTGAAGACTTGGTCAGAGGAGTGGACAAACTACCTCAGGCAACAGGCCTTTCAGTAATTTGTAGAAGAAAAACTCTGAATGCGATATCCTCTAGTTCATAGCTTCGAGGAACTGAGAGGGGGGATTTGACTGGATTCTCCAATTCCAAGTCGTTCATCACTAAGAAAATCACAGGGACCGATTAGAAACAGTGCAACTGTTATAGTGATCAAACTCTACATCATCCTATAATAGTTACAACTCAACTGGATTCTCCAATTTCGAGTAGTTCTAATACAGTGTAAACAAAGACGCGAAATAAAAACTGACATTCATAACACAAGAAGTCTCAAGAGTCCAGACATAACTAGGAAAAAAATTCTTCATTAAAGTTTACCACTGGGAGCCTTGCTCAACCATCGATCATTACAAAATACAAAGACTGAGTTTATATACTCAGAGAAAATTGCCTAGCATCGGCCTGCTCAGTTATCTAGGCTTGGTGTCCCTTCAGCCAAATTCGGATGGGTATTCTTGTTAAATGCCACTTTAACTGTGCATGGATCCTGTAAGGGGAGTAGCTGAGCCATTAAGTGTTGAGCTATCATGTGCAGACCTCCTTCGACCGATCGAGGACTTGGCATGGATTATTTAGAAAAATGGGTAGACAGGACCCTCTCGAGCAGACCGCTTGCCAGATTATCCATACTTTGCACTTAATACTTGAGGATAGGTTTCAACCACCCCTTCTCGTCTTCATTTACTCCAGGAAAAAAACTAGGATCGAGGTCGGATTGGATGGTGCATGGAGATCACGATGATCCTTTCGACAACTAGACTCGATGCCTTTGGCCCCTTTTGCATGGCTCCTTTATTTCCCAAGTGACCATAAGTTGAAACCCTGCGTCTATTCCCAAAATGCTTTCGGTGTTCACAACTGGAAGGAGTTAATCCTTTCTTATTAACATCTACGATGAGCGAAATGCCGAGATGTCCTAATTGAGCACCACACATCCCTCTCAGATCTGACAGCCCTGAGGCTACTTTGTGATACTACGGGCCTGACTCTGGGCACTTTCGGTAGTCTGGGGTTCAAGGTTTCGAGATGTGAGATGATGAGGGACTCTCACCCTTTGAACTCCCAAATGCCAATATGCTGACTATATCTCACGCTATGTGTCGCGAGATCGGACGACCCAGATTCAGTCTCGGCACAAAGCCGCTTCCTTTGACGTTATACATCGGTCAACTTGGTAGACCCGATATCCCGATGACCATTTATCTGCTCTTATGGATGGATCCGAGCTACTGACATCGTAATTTCACTCGTCTGCTTGATTGGAAGCCTTAGAACGAGATTTTTCCATGCTGCGCTTGGGCGCTTCTCGTGCAACCTGAAAACCTGAATACTCTTGTGCCTAGGACAAGAAATGTCGCTAACATTAGGCTCCATGGGGGATAGAGTCATCCCTACGATTTTCTAAGGAATCTTTTTTCAGATCCAGTGTCTTGTTTTTGGGGTATGGAGTCATTTATTAAGCCGAAAACAGAAAACAAAAACAATATTTACAAAACAAAAGAAGCCGCCTACGGCTTACAAAAAACATTTTTTTAAGAAATGCCCATTTACTGGGCCACCAAAAACTTCTTCGCCTTCCAAATCCTGCAACCTGTAAGTGTTGTTTGAAAATACCTCAGAGATCTTGAGAGGCCCGAACCAGAGGGCATCAAACTTACTGTGCTTGCCCCTATCCTGCCTAGGTGCATCCCATTTGAGCACCAGATCACCCAACTCAAAATCTTTCTTTTTTCTCTTCCTGTCAATGGTTTGCTTTATCTTCTGTTGATGACGGTAGGCCTTGTTCATGGCCTGTTCTCTGATTTGTTGTACTTCCACCATCTGATGAATCCTTCTAATCATATGGTCAAGCTCTCCTTCAAGGTTCTGGAGGAATTTTTCCACAGATAAAGCAAGGTGAGTAAGGAAGACAACCTCTGTTCCATAAACAAGTTGGAAAGGTGAGATGCCCAGGGATTTTTTTGTTGTCAACCGGTCGGCCCATAGAGAAAATTTGAGCTTTGAATCTAGGCACTTTTATTGTCTTCCAATAATTTTTTAATGAGCTTGATCAAACTTTTATCGGAAGACTCCGCCAGTCCATTTCCTTGAGGATAATAGGGAGTAGAGTGGATCAACAAAATATCAAACCGTTCACAGAACTTGATCAAAGGCTCAGACCTGAAGGAGGCGGCATTGTCGGTGACGATTTTGCTGGGACAGCCAAATCTAGCTATGATATCCTCCAGGAAGCTGATAATTACTTTGTGAGAAGTACTCCCGATAGGGGTAGCTTCTATCCACTTGGTGAAATAGTTTGTCACAATCAGGATCCATCTGTGTTGACTGCTTGAGGGAGGATGAATTTCTCCAATGAAGTCCAACCCCCACTGCTGAAAAGGTGTCGAAGCTACTATAGGCTTTAATGGAAGCAGTCTGAGCTGTTTCTTTCCTGAGAAATTTTGGAATTTGATGCAATATGTGACTTCTCTACAGACATCAACGAATAAAGTAGGCCAGTAATATCCATCCCTGAGGATCTTATGAGTTGTGGTCTTCTAGAAGTGATGCCCCCCGCAAAGGTCATTATGGAAATCAATTATAACCTTCTGGGCTTCTTGTGGGTACAAGAATATTAAGAGCACCCCGAGAGGGTCTTTCCAGTATAAGTCTTGGTCAATGAGGCAATACCTAACCACCTTGAGCTTTAGAGCTCTCATCTTCCTTTTTCCCATTCCATCAGGAGGCTTCAATTCTCGTAAAAAATACAAGATATCCTTGTACCAGGTGCATGCTTCTAGTGGTAAGGCATCCTGAGAATTCTTATTGGCCAACTCATCTTGTGGATTTTTTGAACAGGCGTTGATGAAGCTAATCCCCAAGGCTCTGCAATTGGATTCAACCAGTAGCTTGGCTAAACCCTACCCCTTTATCAACTTAGTGGGCTTAATCTCCAAATCAAACTCTAGGATCCTGGAAATCCACTTACCTCTTCTCCCATCTATGTCGGGTTGTACAAGGATGTCCTTCACATAGGCCGAAGGAACGTATGCGGTCACCTTTGAGTGCAAGACGTAAACTCTGAAAGCTTTGAGAGATTTTACTAGGGCATAGGCCTATTTTTCCATGATTTCATACCTGAATTTTGCATCTCTTAATGCCTTGCTAAAAAAGGCAATGGGTTGTTCTCGCCCTTCCTCATTTTTCTGCAACAAGACAACCGCTACTGTATCAAAAGAAGCAAAAGAGAAAATTAGGAATCCTTTGGAATAGTCAGGACTGATCAGCACAGGTGCCTCGGTTAATGCCCTTTTTATTTGTGTAATATATTCCTTGGGTTTAGCGGTCCATTTCACTTCATTTCCTTTCTTGAGCATGGATTTGATATGTTTCACCAACTCAACAAAATTTGAGACGAATCTCCTCAAGAAATTAATATTTCCTAAAAAGGCATGAACTTCCTTCTTGGATCTAGGAAGTGACAGGGTTTGAATTGCCTCTACCCTGCTAGGATCAATCCTCATGCCTTCTTATGATACTATATGGCCTAATAGCTTTCCCTCCTTCATAGCAAACAAATATTTTCTAGGATTTAAGGACAGGCCAAACCTCCGACAATTCAAAAAAAAAATTCTCAGATGCCCGCAGTGCTCTCTGTCAGACCTGGAGAAGATTGTTATGTCATCCAGGTAGATCACCACAAACTTATATTTATCCCTGATGAAGGCTATGTCCATGGCTCGCTGAAATGTTGCCCCTGCATTCATCAATACAAAAGGCATTTTGGCATACATGAATGTGCCCCAAGGAGTGGTGAAGTCTGTTTTTATCTGTCCTCAGGTATGACTGATATCTGATTATAGCCAGAAAAGCCATCAATCATGGATATCCTATATGCACCAGTTACCCTCTGTAGTATTTGTTCCATATTGAGCAGGGGGTAATTGTCTTTCCTTAAGCTCCTCTTTAGGTTCCTGAAATCAACACAGAGTTTGATTTCTCCACTTTTCTTCCTTACTGGGACCAAATTGGCCACCCATTCGGAATATCTCAAGGGGATGATAATTTGGGCATCTAGCAATTTCTTCACTTCCTTCTCCATGACAGGTAGCAACATGGGATTTATCTGTCTTAGCTTCTACCTGGATGGGTTAGCCTCTTCTTTCAGTGGGATCTTGTGTTCAATGACAGACGTGTCATAAGTCTTGAGGTCTTCATAGGCCCATGCGAACACATCAGCAAATTCCTTCAATAACTTAGTATATTCTACCCTCTGTTCACTGGTCAAGCTGCTTGATAATTTGATAAACTTAGGTTCCTCCTGTGTGTCAATGTTGCATTTGGCTGTATCAACATCTTTATTTGAAACACCACCCTTAACTGCCACATCATTCTTGTTGAACAACCTTTATAAAGGGACTAGTACCCTTGGAATGTGATTACTAGTAAGATGAATAATCTGGTGATTAACGATTTTATTCAAGAATATCTCAGAGGGAGGGTCACCTTCGGGATCAAGATCCTGATCAATGTGCAATGCCGAAAAATCATCGATGATCTGAAGAAATGTTTTGATTTCAAGATTGTCCTCAAATAACTCTGAATGCTTTACATTGTCTAGGATGGATGGTCTATATCTTATTTTGACTTCACCATGGATCTTTGGCAGCAGAGGGATCCTGAACAGACTAGCCAAGACTGCTAAGGAGTCGGCTGAGGTATTTTGTTCCCTTGGGATAAAAGTAATGTTGAAATATGAGGAGAAATTATCAATCAGGTCCCATACCTCGTTTCTGTAACTCCTGAGCCGAGGATGCTTAGCCTGGTAAACATCCCTGACCTGTTGGATTACCAATTTTGCATCTCTGAACACTGACACCTCCTTAATTACCATTTCTTTTGCATCCCTCATACCAAGAACAAGAGATTCATATTCCGCCACATTGTTGGTAGTTTCAAATTCCATCTTGTATGACAGGGATATGGTCTCTTGACAAGGCGATATGAAAATCACTCCAGCGCCTGCGCCTATACTGGAGGAAGCTCCATCAAAGAACATATTCCAAATAGAGGTGGTTGGAGGAGGTATCTTTTGGTTAAGAATCAACTTCTTTCTTATCTATAAAGGGACCTCAAGAGTTCCAGTGATCTGTAACAAACTACACCCTAAGTCGGTGTTAAGTGCAAAGATGGGGTGGTTAGTGGGGTTTTCTTCATCGCTGACAATATAGGCTAGCTGGGCTTCTCTGTACAACCTCCAGTGTTCCCCTCCAAAGACTAGAATGGTGGCATATGTGAGATCCATCTGTAATGTTCCTCCAATTCTTTTAATCCAAGACCTTGACAACAACATGCCAAACTTGGGGGGAACGTCGGCTACCACAATATCCATGACCACACTCTTCATGGGCAGCTGAAACAAAGAAACCACCAGGTCGTTGATGACCCCTAGACACTGCACTCTCCTTGAATCGAAAGAATACAAATCATGATAAGCTTTCATCACTTCTAGTCCCAACTCTTCCATTACTATTTTGGGCATAAGGTTATGGGAAGCTCCTGAATCCATGAGGTAATTATGAAATACTTTATCATGTATGTTTAGGGAGGTGTAGAAAGGAGGGGATGAATCATATATGTATTCTACCATGGGACCTAGGATGACAACTGGTTTCTCATTTTGAAGGTTCACTGAGTCAGAGGGATGCTGGGGGGACTCAGATTGTAGCAACTTGGAGAGGAACCTTTTGAAATCTTCATTTTTAACGAGTTCAGATAGGGGTACAGGAATTATAATATTCTGAATCTCATGCTCTAAATTGAAGGAGGGTCTAGGCTTAGGAACTTCCCTTACCTCAATGACAGGATCCTTGGTTGTTGGCGAAGCACTCTGAGTTTTCCTTTCTTTAGTAGTGGCTATCGCAGAATTAGTAGGCCAATCTGCTATGAGGGGATGGTCTTGGCTGTCAAAGTCTCCTTATTTCTTTCTTGACCTGAGATTGTATGTGTTAGAGGTGTGATCGACCCTCTCTCCCTTACCTAATTCATGGATTTGGAAGTTCATTAAGGATTTTTCATATGCAGACTGAGTCAAATGGGGAAAAGGAGGAGCTTCTTCAACACAATGAATTTTGGGGTTGAACTCATCTATCTCCTCCCCTCCCTCATGAGTAACCAGGTTATTTTGGAGAGGTGTTTGAATCCCTTGATCTTCCCTATCTTTTTCCCTTTGTTCCCTTGGGAAGGCCTGTGGTCCATTGTTATCAGGTCTCCTAAAACATCTACCATCAACATTCTGGGGATTTCTGTACATGGGCTTCCCTTCTAACTCCCACCTTTCCATTCTAGCAGAAAGTGAATTTAGTATTCTATCTATCTCATCTGTCTGAAGGGGTAGCGGAGAGGAGCTGGATGAGGAAGCTTCAGGCCTCTACCTAGATATGTTTCTACCAGCAGTCTTCCTGAGTTGGTCAACAACCAATATGTTAGATTCTACCTCCACGACTGCATCTTGCATATGGGCTAGAGTAGTGGCTCTTCTTTCCCTCAATAGGAGGTAGAAATAGGGATCGAAGGTGCTAGCATAAGTGATCTTTGCAGAATATTCGGAGGGCTTTATCTCAACAGGGATTTTGTTGTACATTTTATTAAATCTCTTGGAGAAGTCGGAGACAGACTCTCCTTCCTTTCTCTTCAAAGACCAAAAATCTGTCATGTAATACATGAAGTCTTTTTTATCTCCCCACTCTCTTAAAAAGGAATTATCCAAAGCTTTGATCCCATCAATAGATCCAAGAGGCAAGGCCTTAAACCATTTTATAGCCTCGCCTTGGAGACTATGGAAAAAAATCCTCATCCATACGTCTGCATGCATGATGTTATTATCATCTTTGAAACTGTAAAAGGATTCTAGGTGTTCTTCTACAGTTATGTCCCACTGACCTGTAAACTTGGGTAGCTGTTTGAGGTAACCATCTACTGGGAGGGTGTTGAGAGGCTACAGTAGCACGAGGGGAGCATACCTAGTGGCTATAATGGCCTCCATTTTGGTCATAGGGGGATTTGTTCCTATCATAGGGCTATTATGTGGAGGAGAACCTGGAGGAGAAGGAGCTAAAAAAGGGGATATTGGGAATGTGCTTCTAAGGGGACTGGGAAACAATAGGGGATTTAGGGAGAAATATAGCGAGCTTAAGTCGGCTGATGTTTCCCCTCACACAAAAGAGGAAATAGTAACAAGAGGAGGAGCGGTAAGGCCAGGAGTGGGGAAATATTTTGTGGTCCTGGGTTTGCACCAAGGTACAGCTTCTGGAGAAATGGGAGTGAAAATGATTTCTCCCTCTAATCCCATACCAGGGGGGGAAACCTCAACAGGAACACTCCCGAAATTCAGGAAACGAGAAATTTCAGAAAGCGGTCTGCTAGGAAACTGAGGGGGAGAAAATGGAGTTCTTACAGAAGGAGATGGTGGATTACCTGGTTCAGTGGCGATATATTCTCCTTCAAAGGCATTTCCTTTCCTGAGAACCACCTACGGATCAGTTTTAGGTGTAGCTAGAGGCATTTGTTGATGAGACCACGTGTGTCTACCTCTGAAAGCCACAATTACCACGGCAGGTTCGTCACAGTGGAGTCATCACAATGGAGTATCCAGGTGCACAGTAGAAATCTTCAAAGGCTCTGATACCTGATGCACCTTCAGAATCAGAGGCTCAATGTCGTTCAATCCTGGGGAAAATTTTCAACTTCGTCCCCAACAATGACGCTAGAAATGTTGGTGACGGAAGTCACTCCTGGATTGCAGCAAGAGCAGAGTCCGACGCCCATCAGTTTTTATGTCACGGTATTTTTTAATGGGTGATCAAATGGGTAGAGACTCGGGAAGATATCACTCAAACTCAGGGACTGGGTCCGGCATGCGAGGAACAAAGGAGGTCTTGATCCAACTTCAGAAAGTGGGTTGATTTGAAAATAAGAAGGTTGAAGACTTGGTGAGAGGAGTGGACAAACTACCTCAGGCAACAGGCCTTTCAGTAATTTGTAGAAGAAAAAATATGAATGCGAGATCCTCTGGTTCAGAGCTTTGAGGAACTGAGAGGGGGGATTTGACTGGATTCTCCAATTCCAAGTCATTCAGCACTAAGAAAATCACAGGGACAAATTAGAAACAGTGCAACTGTTACAGTGATCAAACTCTACATCATCCTATAACAGTTACAACTCGACTGGATTCTCCAATTCCAAGCAGCTCTAATACAGTGTAAACAAATACGTGAAAGAAAAACTGACATTCATAAGACAAGAAGTCTCAAGAGTCCAAACATAACCAGCAAAATAGTGCTTCATTAAAGTTTACCACCGGGAGCCTTGCTCAGCCATCGATCATTACAAAATACAAACACTGAGTTTATATACTCAGAAAAAATCGCCTAACATCTGCGTGCTCAATTATCCAGGCTTGGTGTCCCTTCAGCCAAATTCGGATGGGTATTCTTTTTCAGACGCCACTTTAACTGCACATGGCTCCTGCAAGGGGAGTAGCCGAGCCATTAAGTGCCGAGCTAGCACGTGCAGACCTCCTCCGGCTGATCAAGGACTTGGCATGGCTTCTTTAGAAAAATGGGTACACAGGACCCTCTCGAGCAGACCACTTTCCAGATTATCCATACTTTGCACTTAATGCCTGAGGAGAGGTTTCAACCACCCCTTCTTTTCTTCATTTACTCCAGGTGAAAAACCAGGATCGAGGTCGGATCAGATGGCGCATGGAGATCACGATGATCCTTTTGGCAACTAGACTCGACACCTTTGGCCCCTTTTGCATGGCTCCTTTCTTTCCCAAGTGACCATGAGTTGCGACCCTGTGTCTATTCCCAAAACTCTTCCAGCATTCGCAACTGGAAGGATTTAATCCTTTCTTATTCACATCTGCGATGAGAAAAACACTGAGATGGCCTAATTGGGCACCACACGTCCCTCTCAGATCTGACAGCCCTGAGGCTTCTTTGCGATACTTCGGGCGTGACTCTGGGAATTTTCGGCACTCTGGGGCTCAAGGTTTCGAGATGTGAGATGATGAGGGACTCTCACCCTTCGAACTCCCAAATGTTGATATGTCAACTAGATCTCACGCTATTTGTCGCGGGATCAGACGACCTAGATTCAGTCTCGGCACAAAGCCGCTTCCTTTGATGTTATACATTGGTCAACTTGGTAGCCCCGATATCTCGATGACCATTGATCTGCTCCTATGGATGGATCTGGGCTGCTGACATCGTAATTTCACTCGCTCGCTTGATTCGAAGCCTTAGAATGAGATTTTTCCATGCTGCGCTCGGGCGCTTCTCGTGCAACTTGGAAACCCGAATACTCTTGTGCCTAGGATAAGAAATGTCGCTAACAACTCCTATATAAATATTGGATATTGTCTCGTCTTTACTGACTGTCACCATATCATAAGGCCTTCTCATGTTGTCTAACTTCTTTGTCACTCTCTTGAGTGATCATACCTAAAATAAATATTATATCTATTTATTCATCCTCTTCTTTGATACTTCCTTCATACATCTGCATAGATACTGAAGTAAAATGAGGTTAATTAACATTCTCACAAAAAAATCTAACTTGTGATGATAAATTATTAAAGTAAACAAGACACTAGAAATAAACATGAATACTTATCTTTTGTTTTTGTGTGGAGAGGCTCCACAGACTCCACCATTTGTTATCTTTATTCAGATCAACTATATTCAACTTAAATTACATAATCCTCAATTTCTACTAAACATTTATTTGAGGGAGGAGATTCCTCTTCCTTTTCCATATGTTCTTGATAATTTATTTTCCTTTTTCCTTGAGGACAGTTTATGCAGGAGCATCACATAAATCCAACAAGCACGTGCCTAGCGAAAGGAGATAGTTGGATGCACAAATTTCATTTGAACACGTTTTTGTGAAAACGTTTTGAATTTTAAAATATCAAAGATTAATGTAATGATCAGGAGGAAAGTGCATTATCATTTATGTATTGAAGACCCAAATTGATTTGGAGCGTATGTTTCTATCCAGGGATGTACTGGGAATTTATGTATGTTTAATGCAAGTAGGTAGATTTAAACGATATATTAGATAGTTTTAGAAGGTTAGGAGGGAAAATGGAGGATAGACACCCTCACCCTTGTATCTTTGTAACATAATTTAAAATTCGTAAGATGTAGAGCTGCAGAGGATAATATAGGAGAATGAAGGATTTTTATGCATTTTAGCTGTTATTTGCCATGTACAAGAGCACTGGAATTAATAGAAGAAATCTTTGATTCCTATCTATATTTTTATGGTTGTTGGAACCACATGTTGAATGGTATGTTGCAGTGTATTTATGTTCTCTATATGCATTTTGTTTAAATGCTATGTGTGTGTGCAGGATCTAGAATTCTATGTTGAATGATTGAATTCTGGATAAGGGAAGAATGAGTTTCAGTTGTTTCTCTTTCTAAGAACTCCTGAAAAGAGTGCAGTGGAGGGTCTGCAAGGAGTGCATTGACCGGGTTTTGAATTTCATTTCAGAACGCTCAGAAGAGACTCAATTGTGTCTTTATAGGCAGGAGTGCTAGCAGAGAACATAGCCGTGCAAAGTGTGTGTAGGTTGGGAGAAGAGGGAAATATTTCTTCAGACTCACAGAGGAGTTGAATAATTATCTGTTGCAAGGAGTGCACAAAACTTCTCTCAAAGGATAACCATGAGTTATAATTAAGTTTGCAAGTTTCGTGCACAACAAAGGATTGAAGCCTAGAATTTTCCAAGGAAAGATTGAAGGCTCGGAGAATCAACTTAGGTTGAAGGTCATAGAGGCTGAGAAAAGAACAAGTTGGATCAAAATCAAGAAAATAACAGGTCTAATTGCCTTTGCCAAAGTTCAGAGACAAAGGTTGTCAAGGACATAGGCAGATGGTTTAAATTCGCCATGGAGAAATCACGAGATCGCAAGGACCGTAGGATTAGCAGGAGTTGCAAGGTGGTTAGATTCCATAGGAACCCATCACCCAGGAGTGGAGGATCAATGTGAGGCATTGATCACAGCTTACCCCAGACTGTTGGATCATATCGTGAATTCGTGGGTTCAAAGGTTGGGAAACATTTCATTTGGATCGCGAAAGTCGTGAAGTGTCGAGCATTGAGGGCTCATGAAGACAGGTGGCACATCCCGTAAGTGGAGACCACGTGGTTGATAGGTGGCACAAACATATCGCATGGAGAAAAAGGTTGAAGTGGGTGACAGGTGGTGTACATGTGTCACTGTGGAGGAGTCAACACCCTGTTGACTTAACTCATTTTGGGGATTTGCAAGAGAGGAGCACGAGTGTTCAACACTCCAACTCACAAAGTCATAATTTGTGAGAGGTGATAAGGTTAAGCTCTAGCCAGTGGTCACTTGTAAAGGCACTAACGAGGAGGAGCCATACCTGTATTGCATCTTAGGTGTCATAGATTTGGAGCAAGAATATTTGAGAGTCTTTGACTCTCCAACTTGCGAGATCACGAGTCATGAAAGGAGCTTGCGCTAAGGCCTTGGTCATGGTCACTTTTCAAAGGGGTTGAAGAGAGGGGGCTTATCCATTACGCCCATTAGAAGATTCACATCTCAGTTTTTGTAGAGAGTGGTGGCATTATGTTGAAAGTGCCAAACTCACGAGACTCCAAAATCCTTCACGATCTTAATCGAGGGTTTTGTTTAAATCTTGTCGTGGTTTAGAGAATATCCTGCATGGATCACGTCTCGAGGGTCGGGGGTATGCACCAGTTGTGGTATCAGAGAAGAAAAAAAATTATTTTATTTCTGTTGCGGAGAAACAAATTACAACCATGTTGTTGAGAAGAAGAGAAAGGCCCATGCCTGATCCAGCAGTGGAGTGAGAAATGCGTGAATTACATGCCAGTCTTCATGCCATGGAGACAAAAAAAAGGTGAACAATCAATGTTCGATACATCAGCGAGGTTGAAAGTGAAAATGAACATGAAGGAGAGGAAGTCACGGCCGAGGATGTTGTTGAAGAACGTCTTCTTAGAGTTTTTGCAAGGATGGGTGCTAAAACAAAAATGGAAATTCCCATGTACGAAGGCAACCTGGACATTAAAGATATTCTAGATTGGATTAGGGCTCTAGACAAGCACTTCGACTATGAGAGTGTCGAAGAAGACAAAAATTTAAACATGTCGTTACCAGACTTAACGGGCATGCAACGCTGTGATAGGGTGAGCTGTAGGTTGATAGGTGTTGCAAGGGCAAGAAAAAAATCAAGAGCAGGGACAAAATGGTCGCAAAAATTAAGTCCAAATTCATACCCAGAGATTATCAAATCAATTTATTTCGGAGGATGCAGAATTTGAGGCAGAAGTTAATGACAGTGAAGGAATACACAAAAGAGTTTTACAGGATAAACATCAGAGCAGGTCATCTAGAAAGTGATGATGATAAATTTTCCAGATTTATGAATGGTCTACGATATGATATTAAAGATGAGATGAGCATGATGATCGTCTGAACCATAGAAGATGCTTATCAGATGACTCTGAAAGCTGAATAAAAGATGAGCCGAAAGCAAGGTCAAAGAGGCCGAGGCAGAAGTCAAAGTAGAGGCAAGGCAATTTCCCAAGACTGAATGTAGAAGTCCAAAGATGAGGGAAAGAATCCTCAAACTCAATTGGAGAGAGGAGGAATCTCAGAGGGGAGATAGTATGCTGATCGAAATAATTTTCCTCGAGCTAGAGGAAGAGGAAGAGGTAGAGGAGGTGAAGTGAAATGCTTTTTCTATGGAAAAATCAGACACAAATCCTATGAGTGTCCATATAGGAAGAAAGAGGATGGTGAAACTCATATTTCCAAATCTCAAGGGTGGAATGTTGAGGAAGAAGATGCTGAGGGTGGAAGATCCTTGATGATGCAGAAAGTTCTCTCAAAGCCATAGAACCCAGCCCAAAGAAACAGTCTATTTTGGACTACTTGCAAAACCAAAGATAGGGTATGCAAAGTGATAGTGGACAGTGGTAGAACAAACAATCTTGTGTCTACAAGGATGGTAGAAAATCTAGAGCTGGAGACTATTGCGCATCCCAACCCATATAAAGTTTTGTGGCTACAAAAATGACATCAGGTAAATGTCACTAAACAATGTTTAGTTGAATTCAAAATAGGAGAATATAAAGATGAGATTTTGTGTGATGTCATTCCAATGGATGTCTTTCATCTATTGTTGGGTAGACGATGTCATTATGATAAAAACATGGTGCATTATGGGAGGAAGAACGCATACACTCTGGGAAAAAATGGTAGGATGCACCTGTTGTTGTCGATTAAGGATAAAGAAGTGAAAAAATAGATGAACAAAACAATACTTCTCATGAGTGGGAAGGAACTTCTTAAGGAAGTTAATAAGAAAGAAGACACATAATTCATTGTGGTTAGGAAACCCATAATTGTTTTGAGTAACACTCGAGTAGATGATTTGCCGGAAGAAATCTAGAAATTGTTGGAAGAGTTCGCTGACATAGTAGTGGACGAACTACCATGTTCGTCACCACCTATCAGAAGTATAATTCATCACATTGACCTTATACCTGGAGCCAGTTTTTTGAACAAAGCAGCGTATAGGTTGATGCCACAAGAGAATTAGGAAGTTAAGAGACAGGTCCAGGACTTAATGGACAAAGGATTAATTTGGGAGAGCTTGAGTCCATGCGATGTTCTGAAAGTGCTCAACCCAAAGAAATATGGAAGCTAGAGGATGTGTATAAACTCAAGGGAAATCAATAATATTACCATCATATATAGGTTTCCATTGCTAAGGATGGATGACTTGATGGATTTATTGAGAGTAGAAAAATACTTTTCAAAGATCGATTTGAGAAGAGGCTATCACCAAATCAGGATGAGGGAAGGTGATGAATGGAAAATGGTATTCAAAACAAATGAAGGTTTGTACGATTGGATTTTCATACCATTTGGATTGACGAATGCACCCAACACCTTTATGAGGTTGATGAATGAAGTCCTGAAGGATTTCATTGGAAAATTCGTGATTGTATATCTAGATGATATACAAATTTTTAGTAAAACTGAAGCAGAACACTTAAAACATTTAGCTTTCATGATGAGGAGATTGCAGAAAGAGAGATTGTTGATAAATATGAAGAATTATTCATGAGGACATAACTCATTTATTTGGGTTTTTTTATCTCTATAAATGAATTGAAAATGGATCCTGAGAAGATAAAGGTGATTAGAGATTGGCCATCACCAAAGACTATTTTCGAAGTTTGAAGATTCCATGGATTGGCTAGCTTCTACAAGAAATTCATTCAAAAATTTAGCATAATCAGTGCACCAATGATGGATACGATGAAGAAGTGACATAAATCTTTTCACTGGACAGAGGAAGCAGAAAAGAGTTTCAACCTGCTGAAGAAGAAGATCACTGAGCAACCAATTCCGGTGTTACTAGATTTCAACAAAACATTCTAGGTCAGGTGTGACGCAAGTGGGTTTGCAATTGGAGTGGTCTTGAGCCAAGACAATAGGTTGATTACGTATTTCAGTGAAAAACTGAATGAGTCAAAGATCAAGTACTCCATATATGACAAAGAATTATATGCGGTCATACAAGCGCTGAAGAAATGGAGGCATTATTTGGTTCCCAAAGAGTTTGTTTTGTACAACGATAATCACACTTTGCAATTCGTGACTCGACAAGAGAAGGTGAACCAAAAACATGCTAACTGGGTTTATTTCATGTAGAATTTTATTTTTGTGATTAAACATATTTCTGGAACTGCTAACAAAGTGGTTGACGCTTTGAGCAGGAAATCTTTGCTATTGCAGGAATTGAAAGTGAAGAATTTGGGTTTTTATAACCTCAAAGAAATGTACAGGGATGATCCAGACTTCAAAGAGGCATATGAGGCATCTGAGAATCCAATTCTTAGGGACAGAAGTCAATGGACCAAGTATATGATCCAAGATGGATTATTGTTCAGAGGTAACCATCTATGTATAGTGAAATGCTCCATGAGGGAGAATTTGTTGAAGGAAAATCACAACGGAGGATTGGTCGGACACTTCGGTCATGAAAAAACATTCTCAAAGATGAATGGCTCATATTATTTTCCAGGGATGAGGACATATGTGAAGAAATTTGTGGACAGGTGCAGGATTTTCCATCACATGAAAGGAAAAAGGAAGAACGCGGGGTTATACCAGCCCTTGCCGATACCAGAAAGGCCGTGGGATGCAGTGAACATGGATTTTATATTGGGACTACAAAGGACACAAAGGGGATATGATTCAATCTTTGTATTGGTAGAAATATTTTCAAATATGGAACATTTAATACCATGCCAGAAAACCAGCGACGCAACTCACATTGCGAATCTGTTTTTCAAGGAAGTCGTCAGACTTCACGACTTGCCAAGTATTGTTTCTAATCAAGACACCAAGTTTGTTGGACAATTATGGAGGACCTTATGGAAAAATATGGGGACAAATTTTTCTTTTAGATCAACGTATCATCCTCAGATGGATGGATAGATAGACGTCATGAACAAGATCTTGGGAGATTTGATAAGGAGCCTAGTGACTGAACACCACAGTCAATGGGATCATATTCTATTGGAATTTTCCTACAATGATTCATTTAATAGAAGCACAGGGCACAGTCCATTCTAGATTGTATATAGAATGAAGCCAAGGGGAGTTTCTAAATTGAAATAATCATAACAAGTTGAATTTAGGAGTGCTAGTGTAGAGGACTTTGTAGAACGAATGAAGGAGCTTCAAAGCAGAATTAAGAAGCGTTTGAAGAGTTCAAGTCAAGAGTACAAGTGTAGGGCAAATCAACATAGGCGAGAACTTCAATTTGAAGTTGGTGATTTGATTCTTATGCATTTGAGTAAGGAAAGGTTCCCAAGGGGAATGTAGAACAAGCTTAATATGAAAAAGATTAGACTGTGCAAGGTCATAAGAAAATTTGGGGAAAACACATATGAGAATGAATTACCCAATGGGGTAGAAATATCACTGATATTCAATGTTGTGGATTTGTACCCTTACAAAGCTGAAGAATCAAGAGCAGAAGATGAACAGGAAAATATTTAATGGACAAAACAAATGCATGTAGCTAAAAAGCCGTAGATGGAAAGCATATTTGACAAAAGGATTAGCAAAAAGACCAGGAGGAAGGAGTATTTTGAATACTTGGTCAAGTGGAAAGGGCATCTAGTTGAAGATGCCAGCTGGGAGGATGAAGCTGAAATTCAAAGGCATGGACAGACCGTGCAAGAGCTCATGAACAAGACTTCATGAAAATTTTCAAGCGAGGGAGTATGATGCAGGAGCATCACATAAAGCCAACAAGCACACACCTAGTGAAAGGACACAGTTGGACGTGCAAATTTCATTTGAACACGGTTTTGTGAAAACTTTTTGAATTTTAAAATCTGAAATATCAATGTAATGATCAGGGGGAAAGTGCATTAGCATTTATGTATTGAAGATCCAAACTGATTTGGAGCGTATGTTCCTATTCACATATGTACTAGGAATTTATGTATGTTTAGTGCAAGTAGATACATTTAAATGATAGATTAGACAGTTTTAGAAGCTTAAGAGGGAAAACGAAGGATAGACACCCTCACCCTTGTATCTTTGTAACATAATTCAAAATTTGTAATTTGTAGAGTTGTAGAGGAGAATATAGGTGAATGGAGGATTTTTATACATTTTAGTTGTTATTTTCCATGTACAGGAGCACTGGAATTAATAGAAGAAATATTTGATTCTAATCTGTGTTTTTATGGTTGTTGGAACCACCTATTGAATGGTATGTTGCAGGCTATTTATGTTCTCTGTATGCATTTTGTTTAAATTCTATGTGTGTGTGAAGGCTCTAGAATTCTATGTTGAACGATTGAATTATGGATAAGGGGAGAATGAGTTTCAATTGTTTCTCTTTCTGAGAAATACTGGAAAGACTGCAGTGGAGGGTCTGTAAGGAGTGAATCAACCAGGTTCTGAATTTCATTTCAGAATGCTGAGAAGAGACTCAATTGTGTCCTTACAGGAAGGAGTGATAGAAGAGAACAGATCCATGCAAAGTGTGTGAAGACTGGGAGAAGAGGGAAAGATTTCTTCAGACTCATAGAGGAGTTGAAGAATTATTTGTTGCAAGGACTGCACAGATCTTCTCTCGAAGGATAACCGTGAGTTATCATTAAGTTTGCAAGATTTGTGCATAGTGAAGGCTTGAAGCCTAGAATTTTCCAAGGAAATCTTGAAGGACTGGAGAATCAACTTAGGTTGAAGGTCACAGAGGCCAAGTGAAGAACAAGTGGTATCTAAATCAAGAAAAGAACAGGTCTAATTGCCTTTGTCGAAGCTCAGAGACAAAGTTTGTCAAGGACAAATGCGGATGGTCTGAATTATCCATAGAGAACTTGTGAGATCGGGAGGACCATAGGTTTGGAAGGATTTACAAGGTGGTTAGAGGCCAGAGGAACCCATCAACCAGGAGTGAAGGATCAGCGTGAGCCATTGATCATGGCTTACCCCACACCGTTGTATCATATCATGAATTCGGGGGTTCGAAGGTTGGGAAACATTGCTTTTGGATCATGAAATTCATGAAGTGCTGAGCATCGAGGGATCGTGCAGACAAGTGTGCCATATCATAAGCGAAGACCACATGGTTGACAGTTGGCCCAAACATACAGTGTGCATAAAAAGGTCGAATTGGGTGACAGGTGGCATACATGCGTCACTGTGGAGGAGTCAACACCCTGTTAACTTATCTCATTTCGGGGATTCATAAGGCAGGAGAAGGAGTGTTCATCACTCCAACTCACGAAGTCACGCGTTGCAAGAGGTGCTAGATTTAATCTCTAGATGGTGGTCACTTGTAAAGGCGCTAACAAGGAAGAGCCATACCCGTATCGCGTCTTGAGTATCGAAGATTTGGAGAAAGAGGATTTGAGAGTCTTCGACTCTCCAGCTCGCGAGATCATGAGTCATGAAAGGATATTGTGCTAAGGCCTTGGTCATTGTCACTTTTCCAAGGGTCTGAAGAGAGGGGGCTTATCCCTTACACCCATTTGGAGCTTTACATCTCAACTATTGTAGAGAGAAGTTGCATTGTGTTGAAACCGCCGAACTCGCGAGACCCGAAAATCATTTACGGTCTTAATCAAGGGTTTTTCTTAACTCTTGTCATGGTTTAGAGAAGATCCTGTGTGAATCTCAGCCTGAGGGTCAGGGGGCTGCACCAACAGTCATAGGAAAAGTGTCCCAACTTTTGACAGTTGTAGCATCTGATCTTTGAACCATCTTTCTTCTTATCTAGAACTCTTACAAAGTTATCTTATTTATTTTTCTTCCTGAAGGAACTTCTTCTATTGTTTTGAGTTGTAAGAGCTTCCTCTTCATCAACAATTAGTGTCTTTTGTTGGTCTGCAAGTCTACATTCTTCGTGTGTGCAATCTGCCCATAACTTATCAAACTTGGGTAACTTGCTTCTTGCACCCACTCCTTGTACAAAAGTTATCCAAAATGTTGGAAATCCATTTAGGGTTGTGGTTACAAGATCTTTTTCACTAATGAAATCTCCAATAGCTACAAGATGATCTCTAATCTAAGAAACTCTCATAATATAGGTTGTGATATATTTTGAGTTTTCCAACTTCATATTATGAAGATGATTTCTTAAGGAAAGATTCTGGCTAATGTCTTTTCTTTCATATAACTTGTTGAGTTCTTCATACATTTTCCTTGTTGTCTTTAGTTCGGATATATTAGGGATCAAGTGATCCTTTACTAAATCTGACATGATTCTCTTTTCTTTCTTTTCATTCTTCTTATGCTTGGACTTTTTCTCTTCTTCATCTGGTTCTATTACACCCACTTTAACATGTTCTAGAAGATCGCTCTCATCTATAATCATCTGCAACCTATGCTTCCAAGATCTGAAGTTTCTAGATCCTTTCAGCCTATCTTCTACCCTCATACTAGTAGCCATTCTTTCTTGTAGTAGAAACCCTAGCCCTCCAGGCTATAGAAATAATAGAAAAATCAAATTTCTTGGATCTGAAAACCGAACTCACCAAAATATGTGATGGACTAAGGTGAGTAGCTTGGTGTGTTTAGATTTCATAAAATCCAACTTTTACCGCTCAAAACATTATCTGTGGATTTCTAGACTGGTGCTTTTGGTTTCTAGTACTTCTAGTTTTTTGGTACTTCTAGTACATTGGTACTTCTCGTACTTCTTGTACTTTGTGAAAACTAGGGTTTCACTTTATAGGAGATCTAGCCACTGAAAAGTTGTGCTGAGGAGTCCAAAGTGTTCCTTGAGGTAGGTCACACTTTTCTAGATGGATTTGGGGCTGGAATTCTTCTTCAATAAAAATCCCTAATTTGCATGTATGACAACAATGACATTTTTTTCTTTTTCTTGTGAAAGATGCTCTCTTTCGCTTAACTTTGAAACCATGTTAAAGTTTCTTCTATTATTAGGTTACTTTCAATTTACTAGATAACCATAGCAAATATAGGATCACTAAGAGAAACACAATCACAAGAGAACACAAGCATTTATTCTGGGAAACCCTCAAGGGGAAGAAACCCTAGAAAAAATTCCTTAATATAGATATCCAATGAAATGCCAAGATAATAAACCAAATACTAGATAAATTCCTCTCCCAAGAATGCGCCTCTCTTTCTCTTCCTTCTTCTCCAACTGCAACACCAAACTTGCACTCTGATGAACAACTGAGTGAGTGAGTAAATGAGGCGCTGGCCTCTCTTATTTATACAATCTTGTAGGGCCGACTTCTCACTCTACCTATTACAATTAGGGTTTGAATAATCCGAAAAAGGGGATTTGATCAATTACAATGTCCAACATGATCAATCCACAAAAGGGGATTGATCTAATCAATAATAACTATATTTGATTTTTTACTTTATCCACGAAAGGGGATAAGAATATTCTTTACAGTTACACAATATTTTAACACTAATAAGGGTACGTGGTTCCTTACCAAGACAGAGATAATAACGTAGAGATGACCTCCTCCATTCAAAGAGTCAAGAAGAACTCCAGACGATTATCCAATGGGAAAGGTGATCTATTGAGTTATAATGTGCCTGTGGCTGAGCACAAGGTGAACGTGTGAAATCCCAAAGTGATGGGCACATCATCATGAGAACAGAAATTAGGATGATGTATTAGCCTCCTTTGAGTAGCATAGTTGACGAGAATACCTCAGATGATTCTCCTGTGTGAGACAATGGGAAAGAAGATCTGTAGAGTTGATATGCCTATGGACAAGCACATGTGAACGTGTGAAGTTTTGGTTCTTCTGTGTAATGTAGTGAATCAGAGCTATGACATCCCTATGGATGTGCTCCAAGTGGATGAGCACTAGTGGGTGTATCATATCCTTTTCTATATATTGTTCAAGAGTCATACCTACATGTAACCCTAATTGTTATGTAAAGGGTACAGGTCAACCCTACCTTAATGTGTTTAATAATAAATGTAAAAGATAATTAATCTAGACAATAATAATTATAATATGACTTAGATAGGTTGGCCTTATTGAGCCAATAGACACTTCAGATGATAGGACAAGTCTGATATAAGTAAAGATAAATTCCCCATTGTGGAATCATATCTTTTCTTGTGATTTTGGAAATTTCAGCAAGTACACTTCTTTGGCAAAAATGTGTGCACCTCTCTTGGGCGCTAGAGTTATAGGGTAGAATAACCCTCTTGTGTTCTAGGTATTTCTTGGTGGTTAAGGTCTTTCTCTTAAATAATATAACAAAGGATTTGCCAGGGTTTTCTTCCCTTGTTGAGAAGGGTTTCCTAGGATACATTTTGTGTTCTTGTGCATGGTGATTCTTCTTGTGATCTTGGTTGTTTCCACATTCATGGTTATGGTTAAATGATAAAATGAAATGAACTTCATGCTTAACCTAATGCTTATGAAAAACAACACTTAGAACTATATTGTTGAGAATCATTTGTATTTTTCATTTTTAGTAGCTAGGAACATAGAAACCCAAGTGAAGGATAATTAGGGACTCTTCTTTAGGCCAAGAAGAAAGTAATAGTAAAAAAATGAGAAACTAGTTGAACAAATTTGCTAGATTGAGATTTAAAAATAGATCTGCATATTGAAGGGATAAAATAATGGAAACAATAATAATCAAATCCTTTTTCCAAATGGTGAATTTTATCTAGTATCCTTTACCACATGTTCATATTTATTCATCTACTATTATGTACAATTTCCAGAAGTTGATACCCATGGATGAAACATTAAGTTCCATATTGAATGGATTCATAATTTTGATTTGTGAAGTTTCATTTCAAAAGTACCATTGTTATTTTTATCAAAATTTATTAATGGAAATTATTTTATATTAATAAATTTTACTTCTTCTGTAACATATTCAATTTCAAAATACAAACTAGAGATGTATATTGTATATGTAGTACATGGTCGAGAGCTAAGTGATGTATATTGTAAATGTAGAATGTGGCTAAGACCAAAAACAATGTAATATGTAAATTATGTAAATTGAATATAATAAATAAAATGCATCGCTAGCTATATATGGGAACAGATGGATATTTGGGGGATAAGTATACATAAGAGAGGGAAGGGGTCTAAGGAGGAGAGTTTACCCATGTATATTAAACCAAAACCCATTTCTTATTTATTTCAAAATTATCCTTACCATGAACCTTCCATTAGTTGTTGAGTGTTATGGACAGGGATGATTTTAAGGATGGAAATTTATTTTAAAATGTATAAACCTTGGCGAGTCTTACTAATCCTTCATATGCCAACTATAAATTTTTGGCGATATTTTTGTAAAAATATTCAAATTTATAATGATTTTATATAGTTTTTATAAAATTTTGGCGATTTTTAAGGTAAAATAATTTATCCTATAGAATTTGGCCTAATCATTTTTAAAATAACAAATCTGGTTTTTGGAAAAACCATGGAAAATTAGCCCATGAATGAAATTTAGCCCCTAAAATCATCCATGGTAATAGAGCCTGATCATTGAATTCATGTAAGAGTGTGGGTGTGAGAGTCACATCCCATTGTTATTGAGATCATGGGGGTTGATTACAATCATCTTTTGGAAGAGTGAAATTTAAGAAAGCAAGATAAAGGAAGGAAATTCGTATGGGTAGGAGACCAAAATTATGCATTCACATTTTTTGAGAGAGAATTGTTTTTACATAGAGTTTTCTGGCCAAAAATGAAGTTCTAAGTGTTGAAGCTTGAAGGTATTTGTTGTGGGGACATTTTGGTAGCTATTTGGAGATGGAATTTCATGGAGAAAAAGTCTTTGGGCCTGTGAGTGAAGTTTTGTTCAAAATTCGTGCAAGGAGGCATGTGCTTTGTTGTTGGGAAAATTCATGTTGCAACTGTAGAATTATTGAGTTCCCAACAAGTAGAACTCATGTCCAATCTATGCTATAATCCATGGAGGGGAGTGGAAAGGCTTGAGATACCATGAGAAGTGAAGGGGGATTTCATCCCTTAGGTTTTGCAGGTTGAGGGAAATATATCAGGTGGATTGTAATTAATTGTGAGTTTACTATTGAGAAGGGAACATTATATAGCCTTAGGGACCATCGTCTCTTATGGATTCATAGCCCCATCTTGAGGGTGTCTTGATATTGAGAATTGGAACAACAAGGATATGGATGGGAGGAAAATCCTTCCTCTACATTGGCTTTCACATTTTATAAGATAAGTGTTGTTATTTGTTGTGCTTATGCATGTATAATGCTAATATAGTTGTTTCGCAATTTACTCTAAATTTTATTTGGTTATTATTGTGTGTTGGGAGAAGAATGATGCATTTAAATCCACATTTATGTGGTTGAATGTTGTTGTACAGTATTTATTTATTTATACACACAATTAAGAAATTGTATTTATGTGTTTAAGTAACATAGATAGTTTCATTTGTATGGATATCATGTTGTGGATTATTTACGCATTCAAGGTGAGTATCATAAACATTTTTTGGTTTGTTTTAGTAGTGATGTGACCCAGATAGGAGGTTTGGTACATTAAAAAGTGGCATCATGGATTTTGGTTCAACACTAGACCCATATGGGCCAAAAATCAGTGAAAATGTGGATAAATTTGTCATTACAGAGTTTGGTCTAAGTGAATTGGGGAAAAATGATGGAAACCCATAGTAAAAATCCCCAAATTCATGGGAAAAAATCAATATTTAGTTGCCTCAGAAATGCTTGATATGTTTAATGGTATCAATCAGCTGAATTGCAAAGTTAAATTTAACCTACAAGGTTGAAAATTGATGTTTTAATAGAGGTTGACAGAGATGGGAGTGTTTATCGAATCAATGATCAATATCATGCTTGATCTTGAGATCAATGGCCTAGATTCATTTTTATAAAATTAAAAAATTTCTGATGCTTTTAAGTTTGGAAAGATTTCCATATTGACGACCAAGATTCATTGGGAAATTTGGACAAAGTTTCTAATTTTCAAAATTCACCAATGGGAGATTATCATAGGTTGACAGAGTTGAGAAAAGTATTGTAAAATCAATGAATGCAATAATTTTCAGATAGAATATCAACGAACCAAATTCATCTCAGTTTTCCTAAAACAAATATGAGTGTTGGAGTTTACCAAGAGAAATTGTTGATGGTTGATGATCGGTGATCGAAAAAATTAAAAAAAATGTTTCATGCGTTCGAAGGAAATATTCCTTCACTAATGGTCGATGATCAAACATCAATATATTTAACAATATGTTTTAAATTCATCTAAGGGAAATGTCCAATGATCGAGCATAAATATATTTAGTGGATTGTTTTAAGTCTTCCAAGAGAAGTGGTCGATCATCGATGAAGGAAAAGAGAATGATGACATCATCATCCATGTTTCATTCCATGTCAGCATCCACATGCCATGCCACAACATCCAAGTTTATACCTCAAGGTTATGTGGCATGCCACGTCAATATATACATGTCATACCATGTCAACATAGTTTCCATGTCAACAAAGAGATCATTTATGGATGATGATCAGGTGTTGATGAGATTCATGAGTAGTTTTGGTTTTCCAAAATAATTCTTTGATGGTCGATGGTTGATGATCAGGCATCGAGGAGATTCGTAAGTAGTTTTGGTTTGCCAAGAGAATTGTCCGATGACTGATGATTGAACATTGGGGATATTTGTGAGCAGTTTTGGTTTGACAAGAGAAATGGTCGATGGTCGATGATTGGGTGTTAGGGATATTGGTGGGAAAGCTTAGTTTATAATAAGAAATCATCAATCGCCGAGAGAGAGAGGATAAACAATACATATTTCCCTCGATTTTATATTGACGACTATGATTTAAAGTGCTATTATAGTAGTAAAATAATAAAAAATTTAATAAATTTTTAGGTTTTTGGAGATCACAAACTTGCAGGGTGATTTTGAGGCCCTAAATGGCATTTATAGACAATTGAAACCCACAATTATAGAGTGTACAAAGGAACACTTTTCCTTTTCATATTAAATAAAATAACTCAAAGAGATTTTTTTCCAATGAGCTATTTTGGATGCAAAATAGAGCTTGTATGAGAAAGTTATGACTAAAATAGTTGAGGTAAAATTTGGCACTAAATTACTTCCTGAGACCATAAATCCTTACTCTAAAGTCTGTTTGAGGCACAAGAGTATTATTTGGAAATATTATGAGCCATAGAAGATATCCATGGAGCCATATTAGCAATCATGGTATATGAAAATGTTCAAGAAGAGAAATAAGACATATGTAGCATATAGGGATAAATTGGGAAAAATAGTCAAAACTTGTCCATAACATAAAGTTCATCTCAGAGCATGGATTTTAACAAATTAATAGTTGATGGAAAGGTATTGCAGAGGAGAAGACATATATCCACCCAAATGTTTTATTTGGGAAATCAAAATAATCACAAAGTGATAAAAGATATTTGTGTAGCAATAAAAGAGTGGAAATTCCAACTTGTAAATGTTGTAACGTTTTGCTTAGAAATCAGAATGAGGCATGGGTATAAATGTTGAAATTTTTTTTAAGAGAAGAATGCATTTAAGGAATCATATTTTAGAATATTTCATTAATATTATTGATAATTTAAAATGAAGAATAAATTGTAATCTATTTAATAAATATTTTGCAATATGCTTAATTCTAACAATAATTATTGCATGCCCATTCTTACAAGATTAAAGATACAAAACTTAGTTATTAAATAAGAACTAGAGATATGGATGATGCACAAGGGTCTTAAATCCATGAAGAACAAACCATATCTCTTCATGTCAACATAGGTAATGTTGAGACCGAGTCTAATGGAAGAAGAGATGGGAAATAGACCGTAACTATAAGAATCCTACAAAGGGAAGTGAAAATCTATATGAAAAATAATGAGAGGATCATGAAGGATTAAGAATAAATACTTCAAATCCTAAATATGATACAAAAAAAGGTTAAAAATGATTTTGGCACAAATCAGGAATCCTTCAATCCTGCAAAGGGAAGTGCAAATCTATAGGGACAATAATGAGAGAATCATGAAGGCTTAATAAAAGATACTTCAAATACTAAATATGCTATAGAAACAAGTTAAAAAACATTATAGCACAAATTAGGGAGCCAGTGCAGGGAAAGTGGAAGCATCCATATCTCATGATAGGAGGGATGATCATGGAGGATCTAGATTATCAAGGAGTGTTATCAGGCGTCAACATCATCATTCCCTAGGGTAATCTACCATAAGATATTATGCATGTTATAGGTAAAAAATTATCTCAATTATGTCTCCTATTAAGCATCAAAGAAGGATACACGGGTCATATATCTTGCAAGGGGAGATGAGGAAAATGAAGCCACCATCATTCGATGGAGAGAATAAGAAAGGAGAAAATGAAAAAGAATGGCTACTAGTAATGAGGAAGTATTTCTAGTTACATGACAACTCATTGAATGTAGAAGCCATAATTTCAATATACCACCTTCAACGAAAGGCATCTATGTGGTGGGATCGGCTAAATAAATTTAAGCACCTTTATGAGAAAATAATCTCGTGTATTCAGTTCAAGAAATATTTTCAACAACAATAATCGTCAGAACAATATTATGACAAGAATATGCAGGATTTCATTGAACTCAAACTTGGGAGCATGACTATGGATGAATATGAGAAAATATTCTTGGAACTTCTCAGGTATGTGAGCTTTATCATAGATGAGAAGTTAAAAATTAAGAGGTTTTTGAGTGGACTACCATCCTTCTACAAGGATAAAAATTATTTTGATGAGCTCAATAATTAGGAAGAATCCATGAGAAAGGAAAAGTATTTGTATGATAAGAACAAAGGAAAGCCATATTTCCAAATGGATTGGGATGACAAGAAAAAAGGAAATATGGATCAAAGGAAGAAAGTATTCAATTCAACTTTCATAAGGAATAGTTATTAATCACATCAATAAATGGAAACCATCACAAGGTGACCAGAAAATGACAAAGTCCTTGGGAAAGAGGCCAATAAAACAACCCATAAATTGTTGGGGATGTGAATGAGATATCATGTATAAATATTATCCTCACCGAGGAGATAATATGAATACTTTTCATAGCATCAAGAAAGAGGAGATACTAGAGGATGTGGGAAAAAACATGCCAAGGATCTATGCATCCTTACACAATAGACAAGAAGAATATCAATACCACATGATTGAAGTGGAAGGTAATATTGATAATAATCCCATAGTTATTTTAATTGATTATGGAGCTATCCATAGCTATATAGATCCAAAGCTATTTGAAATATTTAAATTGAAGAAATGTAAGAATGGAAATTCTTGTTTATTATAGCTAACTACTAGAACCAAGAGAAGAGTTAATGAGCTTGTTAAAAAATTCCCTATAAACATGAATGGAACTAACATTAAGGAATATTTGACCATCATACTTCTTGGGTCTTATGACTTCTTGATTGGTATGGATTGGTTAGAAATGCATCACATTGTTTTATATTTTTATAACAATGTTTCACATGTATTAATGAGGAAGGCAATCCAAGGTCAATGAAAGGTATTCCAAGGCCTATATTTTTTCGAGACATTTCAACATTACAACTAAAAATAATTTTCAAAAAAGGGTGCCAGATATATGTAGCCCATATGCAAGAACTAATGAATGATAAGGATCCAAGTCTTGAATATTATCTAGTGTTGAAAGAGTTTTAAGACATATTTCCACCAAAGAGGGTTATATATTTTTCTATTGACTTAATGCCTAGAGCTACCCCATTATCTAAGAATCCCTATAGAATGACCAAACTATAGCTAAAAGAGTTGAAAATGTAGCTAGAATATTTATTAAAGAAAGGGTACATATCACCGAGTGTTTCTCCTTGGGGTTCCCTTTTACTGGCACTTTTGTAGTCCTCTTGATTGCAGACAAAGGCATGGAATTTCATCTGAATGTGATATTTTCGAATCAATTATAGACAAAACAATACTGACTTCGGTTTTTTTTTAATTAACCTTATATTTGTCGACATCGTTCTCTTCTTGATTTATGAAAAAAACTAATGAACTAATCCATCATTTGAACCCTCAAGCGAATTCTCCTTTGAACCAACCTTCTAGTATTTGTACTTTTTGAAGGGTCGCATGGATTGGGTTAGAAAATTGACTAAGAAAAAAAGTCGACCACTGTAATATGTCAATAGACTATGGAGATAAGTCAAATACTCACTTGATTTAGTTTACAATTTGGTTGGGTCAACTAATGTTATATGCCAGTTTACTATATGTATGAATCAACCAAGTATTCAATCTAATCGAGTATTGGTTGGGTTGACCAAAGATATACATTAATCAGCTACAAATAATAGTCAACTGAGAAGTCGAGCCGGTCAACTATCAAGTTGGGAAAACCAAAGAAACACATTTTTCAATTGAAAATATAAGTAAAATAGGTAGTCAAATTGATCGATTGTTGGGTCAGGTTGACCATATAAACATGTTAGTTGACTACAAAAACAAGTAGAATAAGTATCCTAGTTAGTCAATTTTTTTATTAGGCCGACTAAATAAACACATAATTCCATTGAAGATACAATTCATCTAAACAGTTTAATTGGTGGACCAATGAAATAAATCATTCACCCTACCTCGATAACTTTCTCCACACATTTCCTCTATAAATTGGGATTATTTGTCTCGATTACACCAAATTTCATCCAAGAGACTTTATCAAACAACCTATAGTCATACTCAAATTCTATCTCTACACTTTGTAACTTCCATATCCTAGACTATCTAGGTCGAGTGTTGAAACCTTAAATTTGATACCAATTTGTAACTTACCTATCTCCATGTTGAGACATGTTACTATCATTTTGACTCAGTACATACTATCACTTTTCAAACTATTTTTACTTGGCTCATACTTAGCTTTGATACCAATATTGTTTTTGTCCGGTTATATAAGGAAATATGCAGTAAATATGATAGGAAACAGATGCAATTCATGTGTAACAATACATAACTATAACAACATGTGATTTATTAACAATCACAACAATTCTAATAGAAAGATAAACATAAATAGCTCAAAATATAACATGGAAACCATAACACTTATAGTATAAACAAATATAGTGATTATCCATGTATAAAGGATGTTACTCCCAATTGTAGGCTTTTCTACTCTAAATGTCTTAGCAACAAGCCAACCCTCAAGTTGGGGATATGAGTCTACAAGGACAATTGACTCGTATGGCTAGCTAAACTACCTCACATATCCTAATAGACAACAAATGATAACACATATACTCCTACAACCTTTTCCACCAGCCACCCAAAGGATGGAATCCCCTTGTCCACCTTGCAATCCCTTAGGTAATTCTTAGCCCCTTCATGGATCTACTGTAGTATGTCTAGGAATATTAATTCTAGAGGCTCTATAAAATACATATATATATATGAATAATCAATCACAACAATCCCATGATCATACTTATAGGTAGTTCATATTAGATATATGTAACAATCACCCCCTTCCTTTCATCATCGACATAACAATCTTATTTGGTACATGTTAATAGTGAACTCCATGCATGAATAAAGAAGAAACCGAGTCCAATAAATGAATAGGTAGAATTATTGTCATATTTCCCAAACCTAGGGAATTAGTATGCATGACCTAAAATTTCCACTTGGCGCCAAAGGAATTCCACATAGCTCATTGGTATGTAATGCCATAAATATTTGTCCTTTATCATATCTTAATGTAAGTGGAAAATAAAATAATATATAATTTTGAATTTGGCCCCACTAGAACTCATTATTCCCTTTTCACATATAATTATAATGAAATATTGTGACATCACAATTTCGTCAACCACTACAATATTTTAGTCAATAGTAAAGACATATGACTAGGTAGTCAAGCTAGTCAACCACCTTGTCAAGTTCACCAATGGAGAAAGTCAATTTTATATAATGGAATCATAGCCACCAAATGTTTATCCCCTCTCATATCATATCCAATAAATTTTTTTTATTGATAACTTTGATACATTATATACGAAAATCAACCCTTCAACATACTATCCCACTCATAAAGCTATATAAAAAATATGTACAATTACAATTCCTAGAATTTAAAACTAGGGTGTTACACTTAGCCTAGCCTACTCTAACCTAGCCTATCCTACTCTAGCCTACATACCTTAATTTATCCTTACTATAACTTAGTTGAGCCTACTCTAACCTATCCTATCCTACTTTAACCTATTCAATAGTACTGTAACATAACATAGCCTAGTCTAACCTAATCTAGCCTAGCCTATCCTACATTAACCTAGACTAGCCTATCGTAACTTAAGCTAGCCTAACCCATCCTACCTTAAAATAACCTAGGTTATCCTACCTTACCCTATCTTAGATTATCCTTACGGTAGGCTAGGCTATGTATCATAATGCAACATAGCCTAGCCTAGCCTACCGTAGCATAACCTATTGTATCCTCACCTAGACCATCCTAGCCTAACCTACTCTAGCCTATATTACCTTAAAATAGCTTAGCCTACATTAAACTAGCCTATGCTACTCTTTCCTAACTTACACAACCTATGCTAGCCTACTATAGCCTAAACTAGCTTATCCTATCTTAGCCTACGTAACGTCCCTGACCATCAACCTATGTTGGGTAATGCTGGCCAATCAACTGTATCTTTTCATTTTCTTCTCTGATATGAATTTGTGACATCCCCGACCTTAAACCTGTTAAGTTTTGAGCTACTATTATTTTTCTTTTCAATTTCCTAGATAAAAATAGCATAGGTAGGATCATTGAGAGAAACAAAATCACAAGATACACAACATTTATCATGGGAAACCCTCATGGGGGAGAAAACCATACAAAAACTTCCTTAATATAGATATTGAATACAATGCTAAGACAATAAACCAAAACAATAAAGAATATCCAACACTAAGAAATATGCCTCTATCTTCACTCTTCTCCCAACTACAACTACCAAACTTGCATACTTTATGACTGAGTGAGTGAAGGGGATAATGAGGCATTGGCTTCCTTTATTATTACAAATTGGTAGGTGTTGAAAAGATGACTCTTCACTGGGTAGGGTCAACCTGTCTTCTTAGTGGTTAAAACCACTTTAATTAGGCCTGGGGGCCGACTTATTAATTTTCATAATACAAATAGGGTTTGACCAATACACAAAAGGGGATTTGGTCAATTACAATTCCCAACATGATTGATCCAAAAAAGGAGATTTTATCTATAAATAAATGACTCAAATAATAATAATAATAAGTAGAATACTCTTTGCAGTTACAATATTTCAACACTCCCCCTTAACAAGAAGAGTATTCTACAACATCATCGAGAAAGAGAGAGGGAAGCAACATCAACAACATCATCGGGAAAGAGAGAGGGAAGCGACATCAACACCATCTGGAATATTGAATGGCATATCTATAAATCATCAAAAGTTTTTTCTCATCATCATCATTCACAACATGGAGCTGGAGTAGCATCATCATCCTCATCAGCATGAGGCTAAAGTAATATTGATAATCATCCCATAGTTATTTTAATTGATTATGGAGCTATCCATACCTATGTAGATCCAAAGCTAGTTGAAATATTTAAATTGAAGAAATGTAAGAATGAAAATTCTTGTCTATTATAGCTAACTACTAGAGCCAAGAGAAGAGTTAATGAGCTTGTTCAAAAATTCCCTATAAACATGAATGGAACTAACATTAAGGAATATTTGAACATCATACTTCCTAGGTCTTATGACTGTTAATTTTTATGCCATTATTATAGTTATTTGCATTTCAATAGATAAGAAAATAACAAGAAAACGATCACTGAGAAATACACATTCACAAGAGACACAACATTTATCCTGGGAAACCCTCTAGGGGAAGAAAACCCAACAAAACTTCCTTATCATAAATAGCTTATACAATGTTCAAGAGATAACTCAAACCAATACAGATAGTCCTCTCCAAGAGATGCACCACTCTTCTTCTCCTCTCTCCAACTGGTAATTGCATCTTGCCTCATAAGATAATGAGCAAGTGAGTTATGTTTGAAGTGAGGCGCTAGCCTCTTATTTATACAAGACTAGCATGTGTGAAAGGTCACAACTGGTAGGGCCGACCTCTCACTCTGGGTGGGTAAACCCACCTTTAATTAATTCTGGGTCTTCCATAATAACTGTTGGGGCCAACTTCTTATTTTTCCCTTTATAATTGTTCGATGACCAATCCGCAAAAGGGGATTTGGTCCTTATACATTTACCGACATGATTAATCCACAATGGGGATTGATCCAATAACAATAATAATAATAATGACATGATTAATCCACAATGGGGATTTAATCCAATAATAATAATAAGAATGCTCTTCACAGTTACATTATTTCAACACTCCCCCTTAACAAGAAGGGTATTTTTCATCAGCATCAGGCGAGAGAGGTCTGCATCATTTGTGGCATCTGGAGGATAGTATCGTCAATATCATCTTGAACCATTGTCTATCACATTTACGATTCATCGGAGGTTTTCTTCATCAGCAGCATCATCATTCTCGAAAGAATGCTATCATCATCTGCATCAAATATGTATCAGTAAAAATGATACCTCATTACAACACTAGGCTGTCACATCACAGTACTACACTAGCTCAATGTCACAGCATTTAAGCTGGTAGCTCAGTGTTAGTCACATATTTATTTACATCTAACAACTAGGTCAGAAGCAAGTAATATCATCATCTCACTTTATGTCTAACAACTAGGTCAGAAGCGAGGAATCACAACGTCATGCTTTACATCTAACAACTAGGTCAAAAGCATGACTCACCTTGCTTTACGTCTAACAACGAGGTCAGAAGTAAGGAACACATCAACATCTCGCTTTACGTCTAACAACGAGATCAGAAGTGAGGAATCACAACGTCATGCTTTACGTCTAACAACTAGGTTAGAAGCATGACTCATCTTTCTTAACGTCTAACAACTAGGTCAGAAGCAAGGAATCAACGACGTTATGCTTTACGTCTAACAACTAGGTCAGAATCATAACTCATATTTCTTTATTTCTAACAACGAGGTCAGAAGCAAGGATCACACAATGTCATGCTTTACGTCTAATAGCGAGGTCAGAAGCATGAATCATCTTGCTTTAATTCTAATAGTGAGGTCAGAAGCAAGGATCACACGGCGTCATGCTTTACGTCTAACAACAAGGTCAGAAGCATGACTCATCTTTCTTTATGTCTAACAGCGAGGTCAGAAGCAAGGATCACATGACTTCATGTTTTACGTCTAACAGTGAGGTTAGAAGCATGAATCATCTTGCTTTACGTCTAATAGCGAGGTCAAAAGTAAGGAATACATCGACTCCCCCTTTCAGGGAAGGTCCTTTCAGACAATACCAAGCTTATCTTGAAAGTGTTCAAACTTTACACAAGATAGAGGCTTATTCATCACATCAACAACTTGTTCATCCATGATAATGTACGGGAGCTTCAAGGCTCCTCTCTGTACCATGTCACGGATGAAATGATAGTGGATCTCTATGTGCTTCGACCTGTCGTCGAACACAGGATTCTCTGTCATTTTAATACAACTTTGATTGTCACATAGAATCGCGGTTTCTCTCATCTCCAAATCAAATAGGCCTGTCAGCAACTTTCGAAGCCATGTAGCTTCACAACTAGCAGAACATGCGGCAATGTACTCTGCTTCCACTGTGCTAGGAGCAATACTGGATTGCTTCCTACTCTGCCACGAGATCATAGATGATCCCAAACTGAAACAAGATCCGGAAGTGATTTTTATGTCAACAACGCTTCCTGCACAATATGCATCAGTATATCGACTCAGTGTGAAGTCATGATCTCCATCATAGCTGAGAACATAATCCACTGTACCTTTAAGGTACCTCATCACATGTTTTACAACCACTAGGTGAACACATCTGGGCTCTACCAGAAAGTGACTCAAGGTGTTCACTGCAAAACAAATGTCTTGTCTGGTGTCTTGTCAGATACATCAGTGATCCAATAATTTGTCTGTACAGAGTGGCATCTATCAAATCTGACGAAGTATCGACCAATAGCTTCAGCTTTTCTTCCATGGGAGTATTCATGGACTTGCATTCTAGTATGTCAAATTTCTTTAATATTTCGACCGTGTACTTCCCTTGGTTAAGGAAGATTCTTTCCGGACTCTCCCATACCTCAAGATCTTAGAAGTAATGCATTAGGCCAAGGTCTTTCATTTCAATTTCAGTGGAAATTCTATGTTTGCATTCAATGATGAGATTTTCTTCTCTAGTTAAGAATAAGTCATCCACATATAGTAATAGTATTACTGGTTCATTCTCCATGATCTTGAAGTAGAGATTTGAATCTTCTTTACTCTTGGTAAAGCCCAAGCTCGTGAAGAAACTGTCTATATGACCATACCAAGCTCTGGGAGCTTGCTTCAATCCGTATAAGGATTTATTCAATCGACAGACATGAGACTTCCTGTCTTCAACTTCAAATCCTTGGGGTTTCTCTATATACACTTCCTCTTAAATCACACCATTCAGAAAAGTTGTCTTCACATCCATCTGGTGCAACTTCCATTTCATCTTGGCAGCAAGAGCTATAATGGTTCTCATTGAAGTGTATCTGGCCAAAGGAGCGAACGTCTCTTCATAGTCGATTCCTTCCTTTGGGGAAAATCCACGAGCGACAAATATTGCTTTATATTTTTCAATACTTCCATCAGCAGCATGTTTTATCTTGAAGAGCCATTTTTATGGTACCACATCCTTACCTTTTGGTCTGGGAACAATTTTCCATACATCATTCTTTATTATGGATTGGTATTCCTCTGTCATGGTATCTACCCATTCCTTATTCTAGATGGCCTCTTCAAAACATGTAGGTTCCTCATCAAGTAGATTGCACATCAAAGCCATGTAACTGGAGAATGGCTTTGGTCTCTTCACCTGTCTTGTGGTTCCTTCTAGAACACCATACTTCTATCCATCTTGAATAAGCTCTCTTTCCCAAGCAGACTTTCTTTTATGGGAGAAGGTAATTTGAGGAGGTTCTTGAACTTTTGTTATATCATGATCTTCAGGAGACTCCTCATCAGGGGAAGCTATGACTTCCCTTACAGGTTCTGCAACTCTAGGAACTTCCCTCACGGACTCTGTCGTTCTGGGATTTACAAGTTCCTCTTCATATACCTCTTCAAGCTGGAATATTCTCGATTTCTTAAGTGCAGCTTCTTCATCAAAGGTCACTTCCTTGTTGATCTCAATATGGCGGTGACCAGGTATGTAGATTCTGAAGGCTTTGGATACCTCACAGTATCCCACAAATATTACCTTCTTTTCGGAGGGTTCCGACTTGTTTCTTTTCTCTTTTGGTATATGAATAAATACTGGACAACCAAATATTTTGAGATGGCTTACCTCTAGCTTCTTTCTAGTGAACATATCTTCTAGTGTCTTGAGCCCAAGTGCACGATGGGAAATTGGTTCTGCACATAAACAACTGTCATTACTTCTTCTGCCCATAAGCACATAAGAAGATCTTGATCTTCGCAGCTTCCAGCATGGTTCTGTTCTTCCGTTCAACTACACCGTTTTGTTGGGGATCTTGATCCCAACATATTTGCAGAAGTTGGTGAGCTCTTTTGAGGTATATTCTCCTCCATTATTTTACCTGAGTATCTTTAATCTTCCTTACAGAAAGGTTTTCTATGAAGGCTTTGAATTCCTTGATCTTGCTGAACACTTCAAATATATCCAGGTCTTTTACAAGAATAATCATTAATGAATGATACATAGTATACATACCCATTAATGGAGGATGATGGAATTGGGCCACACATGTATGAATGAATGAATTCCAATACTCCTTCTACTTTATTTCCCCTCTTTGGAAAAGGGTTCTTGATATTCTTCCCTTGCGCACATCTATTGCATACGCCTTCATGGTCACCTTTGAGTTCTGGTAAACCTGTGACATCTTTGCATATATATGGTAGCACTTTGTATTTGATGTGAGCTAATATTCTAGAGTTCACATGGATTCTTCAATAGCATGGGTCATGGAAGCTTTTGAGTGACCCACCTTCTTATTTTCCACTGATGATTGCTTCATTTATGATTTCTTCTTTAGCATGTTTCTTTCTGCAACCTTCACTATAGCTTCCTCATGTGACCTAGATCAAGGTCAACAAAACAACAAGAAAGAATAATATCCTTCTTGATAATATAAAGCAATGGAACGAACAATCATCATAGTAGCTCCTTTAGAGCTTATTACTTATAATTTAACAAAGATTAAAGGTAAGGAATACAATACGAAGTGAGGTCAACACTTTCTTAGTGTTGTGACCAAGCATTCTTCCATGGCAATCTGAAAATAACACATGAGGTTTCTCCTAGAGGAGGTGTTAGTCATATCAGGCAAAGTATTTACATCTATATGCTATCA
The DNA here is from genome assembly GCA_009831015.1 of Picea engelmannii. Taxonomy (NCBI): domain Eukaryota; kingdom Viridiplantae; phylum Streptophyta; class Pinopsida; order Pinales; family Pinaceae; genus Picea; species Picea engelmannii. The sequence continues at coordinate 150,310 of ML810932.1, forward strand.
AGTATAATACTTTACGATGATTGTTATCTCAACTAAAGTCATCAGCTTGTCATGTGTACCTTTGAATCTTGATTAATCAAACCTGGAGCCTTGTCCTCAAGAGTGAGTACTTTCTTTTCTTCCAGGTCTCCTTCACTCGAGTGACAAGTACTTTCTTCAACCTATCTGTTGTGCTAAGACAATATGCTATCTTGATAAAAGGTTAGGTAAGAGGATAAGCTCTATGATCAACTTGTCATCCTTCTAATGATTTGATCATAGCTTCAACATACAACACTGATCAAGATAATTTCATAACAAATAGATGCATATTAGAATAATCACACCTGGGATGCATCATTCCTCTGAATGTGTTGGATCTTGAGATCTTTCTGGATCTATGGAAAAAGATCCCTTCTCCTACAAATACTCTTTATGGTTTAACCATTAATCATATGTGAGTAAATACCTTGGATAGAATTTGCAGGTAGTGGGTCCATCTGGTAGCAGTAATAACCATTACCAAAAACTTCAAGAGTGATGGAAAATGGTTCTACGGCTGCAACGAAAACTGGTGCTACAACTGCAACTGGTGCTGAGACTGCAACTGCAACTGCAACTTAGGGTTTTATGAGGAAACCCTAATTTTTCAAACTTTGAATTTTGAAATTTTGATCAAGGGGATAGATCCGCTGAGCTGAGGTGAGTTAGCTGGTGCAGTCGAAATTTTGAAAATCCAACTTTTACCCCCTCAAACTTGATCTGCGGATTTTTGGACTGGTGCTTCTAGTTTTTCTGGTACTTCTGGTACTCTAGTACTTCGGGTACTCTGGTTTTTTGGTTTTCTGGTACTTTGTGAAACTAGGGTTTCACTTTTCGAAAGATCTAGCCAATGAAAAGGTGTTCTCTAGGTGCCAAATTGATCCTTAGGGGAGGGCACAACTTTCTATGAGGTTAGGGAGCTGAAAATACTCACTTTTGCAAAACCCTAATTTTTGGGTACGATAATAGTGACGTTTTTCCTCTTGCAAAATATGCTTCCTTCAGGTTGGCTCTGAAACCATGTTAATGTTTATGCCATTATTATAGTTCTTCGCATTTCAATAGGTAAGAGCATAATAAGAACAAGATCACTGAGAAATACACATTCACAAGAGACACAACATTTATCCTGGCAAACCCTCTAGGGGAAGAAAACACAGCAAAACTTCCTTATCATAAATAGCTTATACAATGTTCAAGAGATAACTCAAACCAATACAGATAGTCCTCTCCAAGAGATGCACCACTCTTCTTCTCCTCTCCCCAACTGGTAATTGCAGCTTGCCTCATAATATAATGAGCAAGTGAGTTTTGTTTGAAGTGAGGCGCTAGCCTCTTATTTATACAAGACTGGCACGTGTGAAAGGTCACAACTGGCAAGGCCGACCTCTCACTCTAGGTGGGTAAACCTACCTTTAATTAATTCTAGGTCTTCCATAATAACTGTTGGGGCCGACTTCTTATTCTTCCCTCTATAATTCTCCGATGACCAATCCGCAAAAGGGGATTTGGTCCTTATACATTTACCGACATGATTAATCCACAATGGGGATTAATCCAATAACAATAATAATAATAATGACATGATTAATCCGCAATGGGGATTTAATCCAATAATAATAATAAGAATTCTCTTCGCAATTACATTATTTCATCAATGACTTATTGATTGGTATGGATTGGTTAGAAATGCATCATGTTGTTTTAGATTTTTATAACAAGGTTTCACATGTATTAATGAGGAAGGGAATCCAAGGACAATGAAAGGTATTTCAAGGCCTATATTTTTTCGAGAGATTTCAACATTACAACTAAAAATAATTTTGAAAAAAGGGTGTCAGATATATGTAGCCCATATGCAAGAGATAATGAATGATAAGGATCCAACTCTTGAATATTATCCAGTGTTGAAAGAGTTTTAAGACATATTTCCACCAAAGAGGGACATTTATTTTTCGATTGACTTAATACCCCATTATCTAAGACTCCCTATAGAATGAGTACACTAGAGCTAAAACAGTTGAAAATGTAGCTAGAGTATTTATTAAAGAAAGGGTACATATGACTGAGTGTTTCCCCTTGGGATTCCATTTTACTGGCACTTTTATAGTCCTCTTGATTGTGGACACACGCATGGAATTTCATCTGCATATGATATTTTCTAATCATATTATAGCAAAAACAATACTAACTTAATTTTTTTTTTAATTAACCTTATATTTGTCAACATTGTTCTCTTCTTGATTTATGAAAAAAACTAATGAACTAATCCATCATTTGATCCCTCAAAAAAATTCTCCTTTGAACCAACCTTCTAGTAATTGTACTTTTCGAAGGGTCGTGTGGACTGGGATAAGAAATTGACTAATCCAGGAAGTTGACCACTGTAATATGTCAATAGACTATGGAGGTAAGTCAAATAATCACTTGATTTAGTTTACCATTTGGTAATCAACTACAAATAATAGTCAACTAAGAAGTCAAGTTGGTCAACTATCAAGACAGGAAAACCAAAGATACACATTTTTCAATTGAAAAAATAAGTAAAATAGGTAGTCGAATTGGTTGATTGTTGGGTCAGGTTGACCAAATAAACATGTTAGTTGACTAAAAAATCAAGTAGAATAGGTATTATAGTTAGTCAATTTTTGTATTAGGTCAGCTAAAGAAACACATAAGTCCACTGAAGATACAATTCATCTAAATAGTTTAATTGGTGGACCAATGCAATAAATCATTCACCCTACCTCGATAACTTTCTCCACATGTTTCCTCTAGAAATTGGGATTATTTGTCTCGATTACACCAAATTTCATCCAAGAGACTTTATCAAACAACCTATATTCATACTCAACTTCTATATCCACACTTTGTAACTTCCATATCATATACTATGTAGGTCGAGTGTTGAAACCTTAACTTTGATACCAAATTGTAACTTACCTAGCTCCATGTTGAGCCATGTTACTCTCATTTTGACTTAGTACATACTATTACTTTTCAAATTATTTTGACTTGGATCATACTTAGCTTTGATACCAATATTTTATTTTGTCCGGTTATATAAGGAAATATGATAGGAAACACATGCAATTCATACGTAACAATACATAATTATAACAACATGTGGTTTATTAACAATCACAACAACTCTAATAGAAAGATAAATATAAATATCTCAAAATATAACATGGAAACCATAACACTTATAGTATAAATAAATATCATTTATTAGCCATGTATAAAGGATGTTACTCCCAATTGTAGGCTTTGCTACTCTAAATATCTTAGCAACAAGCCAACCCTCAAGTTGGGGATATGAGTCTACAAGGACAATTGACTCGTATGGCTAGCTAAACTCCCTCACATATCATAATACCCAACAAATGATAGCACATATACTCCTATAACCTTTTCCACCAACCACCCAAAGGATGGAATCCCCTTGTCTACCTTGCAATCCCTCAAGTAATTCTCATCCCTTTTATGGATCTAGTGTAGTGTGTCTAGGAATCTCAATTCTAGAGGCTCTATAAAATACATCTATATATGAATAATGAATCACAACAATCCCATACTCATACTTATAGGTAGTTCATATTAGATATATGTGACAAGCACCCCCATCCTTTCATCATAGAGATAACAATCTGATTTGGTACATGTTAATGGTGAACTCCATGCATGAATAGAGAAGAAACCGAGTCCAATAAATGAACAAGTAGAATTATTTTAATATTTCCCAAACCTAGGAAATTAGTATGCATGACCTAAACTTGCCACTTGGCACCCAAGGAATTCCACCTAGCTCATTGGTATGTAATGCCATAAATATTTGTCCTTTATCATATCTTAAGGTAAGTGGGAGTAAAATAATACATAATTTTGAATTTGGCCCCACTGGAACCCATTATTCCCTTTTCACATATAATTATAAAGAAATATTGTGACATCATAATTTGGTCAACCACTACAATATTTTAGTCAACGGTAAAGACATATGACTAGGTAGTTGAGCTAGTTAACGACCATGTCAAGTTCACCAATGGAGAAAGTCCATTTTATATAATGGAATCATAGCCACCAATTGTTTATCCCCTCTCATATCATATCCAATAAAATAAAATTATTGATAACTTTGATACAACATGTACGTAAATCAACCCTTCACCATACTATCCCACTCATAAAGGTATATAAAAAATATGTACAATTACAATTCCTAGGATTTAAAACTGGGGTGTTACACTTAGCCTAGCCTACCTTCAACTATCCTATCTTAGCCTAGCCTACTCTAACCTATCATATCCTACTCTATCCTAGATACCTTAATTTATCCTAGACTACTATAATTTAGTTGATCCTACTCTAACCTACCCTATCCTACTCTAACCTATCCAATACTACTGTAACATAACATAGCCTACTCTAACCTAATCTAGCCTAGTCTATCCTACATTAACCTAGCCTAGCCTTTCCTAAATTAACCTAGACTAACCCATCCTACCTTAAACTAACCTAGGTTATCCTACCTTACCCTATCTTAGGTTATCCTTATGCTAGACTAGGATATGTATCATAACGCAACATAGCCTAGCCTAGACTACCCTACAATAATCTATCCTATCCTCACCTAGCCCATCCTAGCCTAACCTACTCTAGCCTATATTACCTTAACATAGCTTAGCCTACATTAAACTAGCCTATGCTACTCTTTCCTAGATTACACAACCTATCCTAACATACTATAGCCTAAACTAGCTTATCCTATCTTACCTTAACATATCTTAGCCTACGTAATGCCCCCGACCATCAACCTATGTCAGGTAACGCTACCCAATCAAATGTATCTTTTCATTTTCTGCTCTGATATGAATTTGTGACATCCCTGACCTTAAACTTGTTAAGTTTTGAGCTACTATTATTTTCCTTTTCAATTTAGTAGATAACAATATCATAGGTATGATTACTAAGAGAAACACAATCATAATATACACAACATTTATCATGGGAAACCATCATGGGGGAAAACCCCCAGCAAAAACATCCTTAATATAAATAGCCAACACAATGCCAAGACAATAAACCAAAACACTAGAGAATATCCAACACTGAGAAATGTGCCTATGTCTTCGTTCTTCTCTCAACTACAGCTACCAAACTTGCGCACTTGATGAGCGAGTGATTGAGTGGGATAATGAGGTGTTGGCCTCCTTTATTTATACAAACATGCAGGCATTGAAAAGGTTTCTCTTCACTGGGCAGGGACGACTTGTCTTCTTAGTGGTTAACACCACTTTAATTAGGAATGGGGGCCAACTTCTTAATTTGCATAATACAATTAAGGTTTGACCAATACGCAAAAGGGGATTTGGTCAATTACAATTCCCAACATGATTAATCCATAAAAAGGGATTTTATCTATAAATAAATTACTCAAATAATAATATTAATAAGTCGAATATTCTTTGCAGTTACAATATTTCAACACTCCCCCTTAACAAGAAGATTATTCTACAACATCATCAGGAAAGAGAGAGGGAAGCAACATCAACAACATCTGGAACATTCACTGGCATATCTATAAATCATCCGAAGTTTTTTCTCATCATCATCATCATCATTCACAACATGGAGTTGGAGTACCATAATCATCCTCGTCAACATGAGGCTAAAGTAACATCATAATCATCTTTAGCATGAGTCTAAAGTAACATCATCATCTTCTTTAGCATGAGGCTAAAGTATTATCATCAACATATTTAGCATGAGGATAAAGTAACATCATCATATTCAACATTAAATCTGAAATAACATCATCATCATCATCATCATCTTCATCAATAATTTGAAGTAGCATTATCATCATCATCTTTAGCAAGAAGATGAAGTGGCACCATCATCATCATCTTCAACAAGAAGATGAAGTGGCATCATCATCATCTGCATCAACATGGATTAGTATAACACTAATAGATCATAATAATCAATAACAATAGAAGGATGATACAGCATCAACAACAACAATATCACAGCACAAAGGTTGGAGCATCATCAACATCAACACTAGGATGGAAATATTCAACATGAAATTGGCATCTCAACAACATCGACACGAAGATGGAAATATTCAACACGAGGTTGGCATCACAAAAACATTAGCATGAATATGGAAATCTTTAGCATGAGGCTAGCATCAACAACATCAACATGAAGTTGGAAATCTTCAGCACGAGGCTTGCATCAACAACATCATCATGAAGATAGAAATATTCAGCATGAGGCTAGCATGAACAACATCAGCACGAAGTTGGAAATATTCATCACTAGGCTAGCATCCACAACATTAGCACAAGGATGGAAATATTTAGCACGAGGTTGGCATCAACAACATCAACAACCTGCTCATCTATGCCAACATATTGGAGCATTATATCTTCTCTCTGCATCATATTATGAATGAAGTGATATTGGATATCTATGTGCTTCGACTCATCATGGAGCACATCCTTTTTATACAACTCTGGTTATCACATAGGATCAAGGTGGCTTCCATCTACAGATCAAATATATTTGTCAACAACATTCGAAGCCATATGGCTTCACAACTGGAGGAACATGCATCAATGTATTCTGATTCGGCCTTGATGGGAGAAACACTGGATTTCTTCCTACTCTACCATGAATTCATGGATAACCCCAGATTGAAACAACATCTTGAACTGATATTTCTATCAGAAACACTTCTAGCTCAATTTCAATCAGTATAACCAATCAGTCTGAAGTCATGATTTTCATTAAAACATAGACCATATTTCAACATACCCTTAAGCTATCTCATCACATGTTTTGCAGCTACAAGATGAACACGTTCACAAGAAAACATATACCTGACTTGGTATTCATTATATACATCAATGACTCAATGATCTATCTGTATAGAGTAGCATCAACCAATTTAGATGAGGTATCTACCAGGAGCTTCAACTTCATTTCCATGGTTTTTTTCATGGATTTATATCCAAACATATCAAACCTCTTTATTATTTCAACTGCATACTTCCCTTGGTTAAGGAAGATCTTATCTGGGCTGTGTCAAATGTCAAAACCTGAGAAATAATGCATTAGGCCTAGGCCTTTCATCTCAAATTCTGTAGCGAACTTCTTCTTATAATCAATGATGACATTTTTCTTCATCTGTCAAGAAAAAATCATCTACATATAGTGGTAACATCACTGGCTCATAATTCATAACCTTCAATTAAAGGTTAGAATCAACTTTACTCTTGGTAAAGCCTAATCTCCTTAGGAAACTCTAAATTATTCCATATAAATATCTAGGAGCTTGCTTCAACCTGAACATAACCTTATTCAACCTACAAACCTTAGTCTTTCTATCTTCAACTTCAAACCAAATTTTCTTGTTACATTATACAAATATGGTACACTTGCCCAATTTCAACTCAATCTGCACAATCATGTGCTAGCTCTATGTGCTCTCTACAAAACACTATATGTCTCACTTCATGAGAGTATGTCCTCTCCTCTTCTTTCAATTGTTCGTTCTGAAATTGGGACTCTACACTTGAAGCTACTCTGAAGCTGATAATGACTGCTCCATTCTCACTATGACTACTGAAATATGAGAGCACCTCCTCTACTTCATCATGACAACAACTTCTTCTAAAACTAAGACTGGCTCAATAACTGATACTCAAGGTAGCTCTTATTTTTTCATGTAGGTAAATCTATCTTTTATTGTAGTCATGTCTCCATGACCCAAATAATGTACTGCACCAACTGCCACCTGTTAGCACTAGGAATCACCCTCAGACTGTAATGAGGATAATCCCTATACCCACCAGTTTATGGTCTAAATTTAAATGAGTTTTAGGTGGTCTAATGGAGAAGACTCAGTTATAATAACGTTCTAACTCAGAAACCTGGACTGGTATGTGCAAGCAATTGAGGTCTGGAATGAACTCTAGTCAGTAAGTTGGAGTAAGGGTGAATAGAGGGAAGACTTTGGTGAGGAGAGTGTAGAGTTATATTGTGGACATGAGGTCTTCCAACAACCTAAGGAGGAAAAACTTAAACACGAGATCCTCTTGAATTCAAATATCAAAGAAACTGAAAGAAACTATAATAGCACTATAATACAACATTCATCATAATGCAGTCATAAAAATCCATGTGAATCAGTCAATCATGAACTCTCTTAGTATCAGAGGAAAATAAGATGGAGTAAGAAAGATGACTTAGGTGAACCAAGATGTATAAAAAACAAATACATAACTAGAGAACCAGTTGTTCTCAATCAAAATATTACAATAGCAGGGAGCCTAGCTCAACCAATTGACCATTACAAAATATCAAAACTGCATACATATAATGAGAATTGTTGCAACCATCGGGAGCATGATCATGCCTTTACATTCAAAGTTTCCAGTTAGTGCTTGCTTTGTCATAATGTGTGTTCCTTCCTTTGTCATACACAAACTCAAATCAGTATGGGTTTTGCAAGAAAATTCATCCTCGGGGAACTCTGGGTTGACAATTTTCCTCCATGGGCAGGCCTTCCATGCTTCCCATTTATGAGGTGATACGAGGTTTCAACCACCACCCCTCCTTTTTATTAAATTCTTCATCGAGATTAAGACAAGGCTTTGAATGCTCGGGAACCTTTCATGGGATGTTTGTGGTTATTCATGTCAACATAGTTCCTTGAAACCATGATGATCTCATTTTCTACTATCATGAGGGTCTTCGTCCTTAGCGCAACTCTAGTGAAAATTGCACCTTCCTTCACGCTTCCAAGGCTTCAGGTGCCAACTTCTTCTCCATTGCACATTATTTCATGTGACCTTAGGTCATAACCTGACGCTTATCTCCATAGGAACTTCGAGACTTCATATTTTGGGGATCCTCATATCACTTTACCACAACACCCCTGATTCTCGATTTGACGAAAACCCCCAACTCAAATAAACTATCCGATATGATTTCCATCTGATGGTTGAGGCTTCTCCCTGAAAACCTCGAACTAAAAAATTCATGTGATGGGCGCGCAATCTCCTTTATGGACCCACTTCCATATGACTTTGGGTTGTGACCCTCGGCCCACTCTTGATCACTTCGCGAGTTCGCATTGCACAAACTTGCACTGTGCTCCATTCTCAAAACTCTGATTCGTGAGACCGTGAACCTATTGATCTAGTGCCACGTATCCCTTTGAATTTAACGGTCTAGATCTATTTCAGGTTTTGGCCATCGGAGATTTTTCCCTTGCCTCATTTCGAAGCTCTTGATAGTCATTTCCGTGATACCTTGGATTGACTGCCACCTGCCTCCTCAAGATCTATGGCCCATATTAAATCTCTGCTCGACCTTTTATCTCGAGCCTCTTCCTTGGCACTAAAATTTGAGTAATTTTTGGATCCCGAGTACCCGTGAACCGCCGATCTGATTTGCCTGATGGATCTACATCATTGGAAAATAATCTTGTCTTCTTGCTTGTATTTTAATCTCAAAAATGACTTCTATGAAAGATGCATTTTTGTTCAAGGATGATACTCACGCAAGCAAAGAACTGGGTCTCCTTGCAACCTTTTGACAACTTTATGTGATAACACCACCCAGTTTAAAATATGAGGATTTCTCCCCCTACATTTCGTACTATATATGAATCATGGTTGTTCTGGTTGTCTTCATGAATACTGGAACTATTTCTTCAATAAGTTTCTCATCATAGTATTCTCCCTTTTGATGGGAGAATACTTTGGACACACGTAAGGATTTGTACATTTGCAACATGCTTGATTTGTATAGAACAATATTGGAAGTCAATACTGATTTCTCTTCTAGTCCTGAAGAAGAATCCATATCCTAGTCTTTATGACTAGATTCCTTCTCTGTTACTGAAACAAGGGAATCTTCCAGGAGATTTCATATCTCCTAGGAATCTTTGAAGTTACGATCTAGTCTTCTCATGGCATCTATCTCCCAATCTTGGAAGTTTTCTCTTCATATGATCCTTTCTAAGATCATGCTTATCCTTGATTTGTTTTGAGTCTACAAGGACTTCATAATATCTTAAAGGGTATACTTGGTGTTGAATACCAAGTCTAAATATGAAAGACTGATTCAGGCTTCAAACAATTTTTTCTTCTTGTCAAGGTGGCTTCATTAACCTTTGAGAAATTCTATTGTGAGTTCTTGTTCTAATGTTCAGTTATCTTTGGATCCTTCTTCTCCTTACAATCAATCTCCATATGAGATACTCTGGATCTCAACATATAACTTTTTCTTCATCTTATTTGGTACATGAATGTATATAGTCATGTACATAGTCTGCTTCATGTCTCATATAATCTATTTCCTTCTGCAACCTTCACTATAGCTTCCTTAGGTTTATCACTTGTGACCTGAAACAAAGTCAACAAATCAACAAACAAGAATAATACTCTTTTGATAATAGTAATAAAAAATAGCACGAATAATTGTCACATTATCTTCTTTAGAACTATCACTCGTGACATGTCTGAAACAAACATCAAAAGTAACAAATACAATATGAAATGATTTCAACGCTCTTCTAGTGTTGTGATCAAACATTCCTCCATGGTAACCTGGAACCAACACAAGAAGTTTCTCCTAGAGGATATGTTAGTTGTATTCGGTAAATGATTACATTAAGTATTTAGCTCAATATTCTCACATGCTACCAAGTATAATACTTTTCAAATATTTCTACCTCAAATATAGTGTTTACCTGTAATGGGGTAGTTATCAACTTGTCACGTGCAACTTTGAATATTATTGACTTAATTAATTAAACATGGAACCTGGAGTCTAGTTCTCAAGGAGTGTGTTTCTGTTCTTCGAAGTCTCCTTCGCTCAAGATGACAAGTGCTTTCTTCAACCTGTATTTTGTACTAAGACAATATGCTATCTTGACAAAAGGCTGGGTTAGATAATAAACTCTATGATCTCAAATTAAATCAATCTAATACCTTGAATTTAATTTTGACCAGAGGTTAGTATGATGGTGATATCTTCAACATGCAACCTAGATAAAAATAATTTCATAACAAATAGATTCATATCAGAATAATCAAACCTGGCTTGCAATATTCCATTGAATGTGTTGGAACTGATATCCTTCTAGATCTATGGCAAGATATTCTTTCTCTTGAAAGTACCCTTTAAATATTAACAGTTTAAACATATATGAGTACATACCTTTGATAGTATTTGTAGGTAGTGACACCTTCTGGTAGTACCAGTAATAATTACCAACCCTTAAAAACTTCAAGGGTGACTACAACTAGTACTGCAGCTGATACTTCAATTGATACTGTAACTGCAATTGATACTGTAACTGATTGTGAAACTGCAACTACAGTTGATACTATAACTTATTGTGAAACTGCAACTGCAACTACAGCTTAAGGTTTTATGAGGAAACCCTATTTTTTCAAACTTCAAATTTTGAAATTTTGATCCAAGGGCTAGATGCGCTGAGTTGAGGCGAGTAAGTTGGTGCAGTTGGATTTATGAAATTCCAAATTTTACCACTTGAAACCTAGCTTGCATAAATATGGACTGGTACTTCTGGTACTGGTTCTAGTTTCCTAGTTTTCTGGTACATATGGTTTTCTGGTACTTCTAGTTTTCTGGTTTTTTGGTACCAGTCAAAACTAGGGATTTAATTTACAAAGTATCTAACCACTGAAAAGGTGCGCTCAAGGTGCCAAATAGTTCCCTAGGCTAGGGTGCACTTTTATAGATGGTTTTTAGGCTGATATACCTCTTCAACAAAAATCCCTAATTTTCTTCTATGACAACAATGTCATTTTTCTTTATCCAGTGAAAGATGCTCTCTTCAGCTTAGCTCTGAAACCATGTTAAGTTTTGAGTTATTATTATTTTTCTTTTCAATTTACTAGATAACAATAACATAGGTATGATCACTTCGAGAAACACAATCACAAGATACACAACATTTATCATGGGAAACCCTCATGCGGGAAAAAACTAAGAAAAAATTTCCTTAATATAGATACCCAATACAATGCCAAGACAATACCAAAACACTAGAGAATATCCAACAGTGAGCAATACACCTCTCTCTTCCTTCTTGTCCCAACTACAACTACCAAAATTGCACACTTGATGAGTGAATGAGTTAGTGGGATAATTAGGCGATGGCTTCCTTTATTTATACAAACTAACAGGCACTGAAAATACGTCTCTTCACTTTAATTAGGCTTGGGGGCCGACTACTTAATTTGCAGAATAAAATTAGGGTTTGAACAATCCACAAAATGGGATTTTGTAACAACCCTAGTTAAATAATTAATTGTCATAGTTAAATAATTGTTTAAATTATATTAAGTTTAATTAATTAATTAATTAAATGTCCTGAATTATTAATTGTTTAATGTATATTAATTAATTGATTAATTAATTAATTAACTCATTAAATATTTGGGCAATGAATTTAAGTTTAATAAATTTTAATTTATTAAATGAAAAGTTAACATATCGAATGATGGAACCATTGAATGGAGGGATAAGGTGGTTGGCATTGAATGGAGGGATAAGGTGGTTGACATTGAATGGGGTGAGAAGGTGGGTGAGTCTTAATGAAAGGAAGAAGGCGGTGAATGGGGGCAAAGGAAAAGGAGGATATGAAGGGGAAAACACTCGAGAGAAGGGGGATTTTGGTAGGGAGAATTATTTTCATATTAGGAGACTATATTAGGGATATTGTTTTGGGGGGGGAAGATTGGAAGATTGTATTACGGGTTTTGGCTAGAGAATCTTCTGGAATGATTGTTACAAGGGGGCACCTGTTGCTGGGATTTTTGGGCTTGGGGGCCAGGAATCCTTACGGAATGTTGGAGCTAGGGATCCAAAGAGGCATTGTTCCTAGCTAGTTGGGTGGTTAGATGGTTTTGGGGCAGTGCAGAACAATGATAGCATCAGTTAGAGGTATGTATTTTCATTTTTTCGTTGTGTTATATAATTTATTATAATCTGCTCTTAAATATTAATATGATGAATATGTAGTGGATTATTATGATGAATAAAGAAGGATTTAAGGTTAGGTTAGCATGTCCCTATTTTAATTTATGATTTATAAGGCTCTGTTGGAATAGACCTTACACATTATTAGATTATGTTTTAATTATTATTTTTTTCTTTTAAATTTAGATATGTTTTAATTAATAGTTTAAATTTTAAATGAAAAAAAATTTAAAACATTTAAATTTTGTTTAAATTATATTTAAATCCATGTTTAAATTTAAAAACCACTTAAAGTGATTAATTAGTTTTAAACTGAATGTTTAAGGACTTAGATTAGGACATGTGGGAAGGGGGTTGCATACGCACTAGGAAGGTAAGTTAAAGGAATATGCGAGTGTGGTACAGTGCTAGCGTAACTACCAGGAGATAGAGTCAGTAGTTTCCTTAGGTGTAAACATCAAGCTTAAAGGATTTTGACCCTGACCTAGCCACTTCCCCTAAAGAGAGTAACGTCTGTTTACAGACAAGTTAAAAAAAACTAACGCCTAACCCTGTTTTCTAGTTTAAGTTGTGCAAATGTGAATTGTCCTAGACTCACCCTGGCAAACTTTGGTTGATGCAGATTCAAGTATACAGGATGGTTAGGATGAGAGGAAATCAAGGCAGAGGGGCATCGACGCAAAGACCACCAGTTCCACCACCACCATCGCCTGAATTGGACCTCATTCTGCTCTCTTTGGAGGCCATAAATGAGACTTTAAAGGGGCGTCAACCAACACGGATCGAAGTGGATCCCCGACCATCTAAAATGTGTAATCCAGAAGCATCAAGAGATTTAGGGGGAGGGCCTCCACCCGAATACATCACTAGAGAACTGCAGAAGATCAAACTTCTAGATTTTGCTAGGGGTCGTGCCAGTGAATGTGCTGAGGCATGGTTGGAAGGCATGATAAGGTGTTTCACCTTAAGGGACTATGCATCCACTTCAAAGGAGAAGATAGTGATTTTTTAGTTGAGAGTCAGTTCCCTGAACTGGTGGGGCAACCTGGAGAGAAAATTACACCTTACCCCAGACACTATCTCTTGGGAACTTTTTGAGGAAAGGTTCTGAAGGAAATATCTACCAGCTTACTACGAGGAATAGTAGGTGAGAGAATTTCATGCTCTAGTACAGGGAAACAAAACCATAGAAGAATATGAGATCAGGTTTATGGAATTGGTCAAATATGTTTCATACATGGATAATGATCAACGACAGGAAGAACTCTTTGTCTATGGGTTAAACCCTAAGATAAGGGCCATGGTACGGATGTGGAAACCATCTTCGGTAGTGGAAGCAATTGAAAATGCATGTTATGTTGTGGAACACATGAACTTAAATGGAGGTACGAGATCTACCTTTCCGCATCATCCTAGATTCACGGGGAAGGCCCCTAGGACATTTTCTAGGGGAGGGGGCTCAAGGCCACCTCCATATGGTAATAGAGTCACACCAAGGAAATTCACCACATGGATTTCGATGGAAGCGAGTGCAACATCCCGTTCATCACCAACGATGCAGATAGGTCTAGGACCATCTCAGGGAGCAACTAGTAGGGGCAGGGGTTCCAGGCGAAGGAACTCATTTCAGAGATCATCACAGAGCAGTGTGCAGGTTCCATATTGAGTCACATGTTGGGGATATGAAGGACCTCATTACCAACATGACTACCTAGAGTTACAATCAATATTTATGCATAGACAAGGAAAGGCCCCGATGGGAAGAGAAAGTTCCAGCCACCAGATTTATGTAGCAATTAATAATCGCCAGGAAAAACATCAATCCACGATGGTGGAATCATCAAGTACGCTAAATCATATCAATGTTAAAATTTTATTTGATTATGGTGCTACAAATAGTTTCATTTCACCATATGCATTAGAAAGGAGTGGGTTGGCAGCCTACGTGCATGATGACTTTAAACAAGTCGAGATGGCTTCAGGGGAAAAACAAGTGGTAGGACCTAGCATTGATAATTGTCTAGTATACTTGGGAGTGTGTACTACAAAGTTGAAGGTATACGTCACTTCCCTTGGGACGTATAACCTAATCATTGGAATGGATTGGTTAGAAGCCCATCGAGCTATGGTAGATTGTTTCACAAAGAGGGTGTTTTGTGTTGACGATGAAGGAAGGCCAGTAGAGATCCATAGTGTATGGAGAAAGGTGTCTCTACACTTTATCTCAACTATGAAGGTTAAGCGATGCATGAGGAAAGGGTGTCAACTTTATGCTATGGAAGTAGTGAATGAGAGGAAAGGACCCTCCTTGGATCAGTACCCAATATTGTTAGAGTTCAAGGATGTTTTTCTAAACGAGTTGTCAGGGTTACCTCCTAAGAGGGAGCTTGATTTTACTATTGAGATAAAACCTGGTGCAGAACCAATTTCCAAGACTCCGTATAGGATGAAAACGCAAAAACTTTGTGAGTTGCAGATGCAGTTGAAAGAGCTACTTGACTTAGGGCTAATAAGGCCTAGTGTCTCACCTTGGGGTGCACCAATAAATTTTGTGAAGAAGAAGGATGGTTCCTTACGACTGTGTATAGATTACAAGGACTTGAATCGTGATACAGTGAAAAATAGGTACCCAATGCCGCAGATAGATGATCTCTTTGATCATATGAAAGGAGCAACGTTATTCTCAAAAATCAATTTGTGATTAGGGTATCACTACTTAAGGATTAAGGAAGGTGATATTCCTGAACCTGCCTTTCGATCTCAGTTTGGGCATTATGAGTTTGTTGTTGTACTTTTCGAATTGACCAATGTGCCAACAGTATTCATGAGCCCTATGAATGGTGTATTATGGAAGTACTTAGACCACTTTGTACAAGTCTTTCTAGATGATATCCTCATCTATTCCAAGAATGAAGGAGAACATGAGGAACACTTGCGAGTGGTGTTGACTTGCCTTAGAGACAACAAATTGTATGGGAATTTGTTGAAGTGTTCCTTCTTCCAGAAATAAATTCACTATTTAGGTCATATCATTTGCAGGGAAGGAATCTCTATGGACCCAGAAAAGGTAAAGGCCATTATAGAGTGGTCAATGTTGAAAAATGATCATGAGGTAAGAAGCTTCATGGGGCTAGTAGGTTATTATCAGAGATTTGTGGAAGGGTTCTATAAAATAGCAAAACCTATCACCACTTTGTAGTGAAAGGGGGTCAGGTATGAATGTGACAAAAGAATGTGATAGTGCATTTATCGAGCTTAAAAGGTTACTAACTAGTGCACCAATTCTACGAGTGTTGAATATGGAAAACGACTTCACAGTCTGCACGGATGCCTTGAATTAAGGGCTAGGGGTTGTGCTAATGCAAGATGGAGGAGTGATAGCTTATGCATCAAGGAAGTTGAAGAAACGCGAAGATATTTACGCTACTCATGATTTAGAGTTGGCAGCTGTAATGCTAGCTATGAAACTTTGGAGGCACTATCTAGTAGGGCGAAACTTTGAGCTCAAAATGGACCATCAAAGTTTAAAACAACTCTTCACTCAAAGGGATCTGAATGCCAAGCAAAGGCGATGTAGTGAGTTCATGAGTGAGTACGATTTTGGTATTTCATACATCAAGGGAAAAGAGAATGTTGTTGTGGATGCCTTGAGTAGGAGGCCATGTGTCTTCTCCTTGGTAACCTTAAAATTCAATGTCAGGGAACGTGTGTTGACGCAACTCCAGGGAGATAGCTAGTATTTAAAGGTTACTTCAAACCTCCAAATTGGGAGACAATTAGATCCAAAGTCTGAAGGATATAATCTGGAAGAAAACAGACTATTCAGATATCAAGGAAGGATGTACATCCCCAAAAGTGGGGATATTCGAAGCATCATACTAAATGAAGTCCATAGAGCACTTTATTGTGCACATTTGGGTGTGAAGAAAATTTACGCGGACATGAGGAAGCTTTTCTTTTGGGTAGGAATGAAGCGCGATGTAGTCCATTTTGTCGCCAAATGCATAGAATGTCAACAAGTGAAATCTTAACACCCTCACCTGACAGGTCTCCTACAACCACATGATGTTCCTATGTCCAAGTGGGATTTCATTTTCATGGATTTTGTTGTGGGGTTTTCGCTCAGATCTCATCGACACAATGCCATCCTTGTGATAGTTGATAAGTTAACCAAGAGTTCTCATTTTATCCTGATTAGAGACACTTATGATGTCACTGATGTGGCACATGTATTTCTAAGTGAGGTAATCCATTTGCACGGGATACCTAAGAAGATCATTTCAGATAGGGACTCTAGATTCACTTCTAGGTTTTGGACAAGTTTGAAGTCACCATTGGGGACTCAGCTGAAATTAAGAATAGCTTATCATCCTTAAACATATGGGAAAACTGAGAGAGTAATTCAAGTCATGGAATACATGCTTAGGATGTATGTCATGGATAATCAAACTCATTGGGATAAGTACCTACATTTGGTAGAGTTCACCTACAATAACAGTTTTCATAGCTCCATCGGAAGGCCACCCTACGAAGCTCTATATGAAAGGCCATGTAGAACACCATTGAGTTGGGAAAGATTAGAAGACCGAGTAACATTTGGGCCAGAATTGATTCAAGAGATGGAGGAACAGGTGATTCAGATTAGGCAGAGACTAAAGGAAGCACAGGATAGACAGAAAAGTTATGCGGATGCACACAAGACTGATCGAAGTTATAAAGTGGGAGATCGTGTTTTCATTCTTATCAGGACTAATAAGAGTACCATTCAGTTCAGGAAGGGGAAAAAGTTGTCACCTCGATTTATAGGACCGTTCAAAATCCAAGAGAAAATTGGACCCATTTCCTATCGTCTCGTACTACCACCCCACTTGCATAAAACTCATAACATTTTTCATATATTTGTTCTATGTCATTATGTTGCTGATGAATCACATAAACTAAATTGGAAGAAATTGCAGGTATCGGATGTGGGAACCCTCATGGTAGAACCGTTACGCATATTGGACCGTAGAGTCTGACAGCTCAGGAACCATCTGGTAGACAAAGCTAAGGTTCAGTGGGACAATTTTAGTCCAGGATCTGCTACTTGGAAGGATGCTGAGACGTTACGATGAGATTATCCCTCACTTTTTTTACCACCTCGAGAATATGTTTCTCAAAGGTTGGGAGTATGTAACGCCCCCTTTTGACTTAGATAGCTAGGGTTACCTAAGGCCTAAACACCTTTATTTTCTATTCACAATAAAACTATTAAATGACACACTTGAAATTTTAAGACGTGTGAACCTTTATGAATGTTTAAACGTATTTGACTAATGATGGATATGATGCAATATATTGTGAGAATGTAAATTTTATGAATATTTAAATGTGATTGATGATGATGGATATTATGTGATCTACTATGTGAATGTAAATTCTATGAATGATTAAGTGTTATTGATGATGAAGGATATGATGTGATATACTATGTGAATTCGAATCCTATGAAGGTTTAAATGTTATTTGAATGATGTTGGATATGATGCAATCTATTATGTAAATGATAATTTTATGAATGGGTGTCATTAATTGAATTATGGGATATTATGCGATCTATTTCTAACTTGAAAACTTTGATGTTAAAGTTGTTTGTACACAGATACCGAATTGAAATTATGGTCATATGCAATTACATAATGATAATGCATAGATATGTATGAGTTTGTGTTACAGACTAATCTGTAGGTTATTGGGCTATGAAATAGCCAAGGGATAATGATAATGAAAGTGGATGTCATGACCACTAGACGAGAAACAATATGGTATGAATCTTTGAGTGTGAAATTATATTTGTTTGGATACATTTCTAAGATATGTGGACCAGTGTAGAATTTCAGGAGGTGAAACTGCGCAAAATCGAATAAACGATGACAAATCTCCTAGCAACATGGTGCCACTATATATTCCATTATAGGATGTGGAACCTAGTCCTATTAGGAGGGTTGGAGGAATTTACCACCATGTATCCTCTGAAACCTAGAGCCATGGGAGGATGGTGTTAGCTCACGCTCCCCTAGACGTGTGATGATGACTATCAGTTGCCTGTCGGGGAAGCTTGGTCAAGATAGTGACACTTCTGCTTACGAGTTCTATTTGGATTTAGGCCAATATAGTTGATGCTCCAAGATATTCCAACAGAGGAAGGATATGAATGGAAGATGAAAGTAATTTAGGGAGGAAGGATGAGTAGAAATAGTTGAGAGTGTATGGAGATTTGTCTTCTGGTGGAATTTATTGTTTTTCCTTCTGAAAAGAAAAAGTGTATATATGAATATTCATAATTACTTAACTAAACTACAATTGTCTAAATAACATTGTTGAGATAGATAATTGTAATTAAAGGATTTCACAAACATTTGATTGGGTTATTGTCTTTTATAAAATGAATAGTCTTGCTGAATGGATTGGATGTATACAAAAATTACTATAGAGATGATAGTTATTGTTATTAGTACATGCACGAGGCTTGTATGTACTAGCTACACATGCATTTCTTGCACATGTACACTAGTATGTATGATTTTTCTTGGCTTACCTACTAATAATGCTGATTATTTGTTATGAATGTGTGAACCATGTGTCTGTTCCCTTGTATCATAAAATACTTTCACTTCAGGATGAAGTTTCCTGAAGGGTGGTTGTATGTAACAACCCTAGTTAAATAATTAATTGTCATAGTTAAATAATTGTTTAAATTATATTAAGTTTAATTAATTAATTAATTAAATGTCATAAATTATTAATTGTTTAATGTATATTAATTAATTGATTAACTCATTAAATATTTGGGTAATGAATTTAAGTGTAATAAATTTTAATTTATTAAATGAAAACTTATCATATCGAATGATGGAACCATTGAATGGAGGGATAAGGTGGTTGGCATTAAATGGAGTAATAAGGTGGGTGAGTCTTAATGAAAGGAAGAAGGCAATGAATGGGGGAAAAGGAAAAGGAGGATATGAGGGGGAAAACACTCGAGAGAAGGGGTATTTTGGCAGGGNGGGGGGGGGGAAGATTGGAAGACTGCATTATGGGTTTTGGCTAGAGAAGCTTGTGGAAGGACTGTTACAAGGGGGTACCTATTGTTCGGAGTCTTCGGCTCGGGGGCCAGGAATCCTTACGAAATCCTGGAGCTAGGGAGCCAGAGAGGCTTTGTTCCTAGATGGTTGGGTGGTTAGACGGTTTTGGGTAGTGCATCAAGCAGAGCATCAGGCAGAGTTGTAGAACAACAATAGCATCAGTTAGAGGTATGTATTTTCATTTTTCTACTGTGTTATATAATTTATTGTAATCTCCTCTTAAATATTAATATGTTGAATATGTAGTGGACTATTATGATGAATAAAGAAGGATTTAAGGTTAGGTTAGCATGTCTCTATTTTAATTTATGATTTATAAGGCTATGTTGGAAGAGACCTTATAGATTTGGTCAATTACAATTCCCAACATGGTCAATCCAGAAAAGGGGATTTGATCTATAAATAAATGTCTCAAATAATAATAATAATAAGTAGAATACCCTTTGCAGTTACAATATTTCAATAAAACCAATAGGTCCAACCATGCCATAGAATAAATTTCATTCTCTGATACCATATATACTTATATGCATATCTATCTAATGCAATTTAAATAATTATAACATTATATTTATACACTTATTCATGCAGAAACAACATTAGGAACATAAGAAATATATACATACAATTATAATAACATTATAACTTGATTTCAAGATACACATCATACAGAGAATAGAGATATGGTACTTATATTTTAATAAATGACCACCAACTATGTGAAGACCTCCCATGAACCTTCCATCCTTAGACAATTCTACTCATCACGCTCAACAATGGATCACCCCTGAGCTGGGACTAAAATTCACCAGGAAAGGGAGTCTTAGGCTTGACAAGGAAAACAAGAAAGTCACACATATCAACAGGAAGGATTTTCTCCCAGGAGCCACTTACGCCCACAAAAGGCACACCCTCAATCCCCACACACTTGTCCCACCCCAGGAGTGTACACCTTCACTATCACAATTTCATCGGTTGTCTACCTCCTTCCATGGATTCAACAACACGCTAGACCAGATGTCTCAAAGTACTATAGCTACTATGGGACTGATTCTAGGAGAACTCACTTCCTCAACACACTCTCTCACCTAGAGAGAGTTTCTCATAGGCCTGACAACCTGCCTCTTCTATCGAACTCCTAAGTCGAGTAGGTAACCACCACAATAACAAATTGGGTATAGGCTCTGGTAATGACAACAAGCCACACCAGTCCAGAGAAAACTTGGGTAGCAACAAAAAAGGCTAAGGAACGATATGGCTCAGACACTACAAATTCATGCTTTGCTTCATAATAAAAATGATTATCTTCATAACACGGGTGTGTAGGTTTTAGAAGTTGCAAAGATCGAAGATGGAGGCAATGGATGGTTGTGTCAATGTTCTCTCTATCTCAGTGTGTGCATCAGCGGGGAGTATGGAAGACTTGCGAGAGTGGAAATGATCGTGAGAATGGTGATTGAACCCCCAACGAGATGACTTTCCCACCTAAAAATTGCATGTGCCTAGGTGGACACATGTCTTTATGGAGATGCATGAGATCCACTTAAAACTTGTTCCCTTTTTCGAGGAACTTAGGAAAACATAGGTTATGTCAAACCTTAGCCTCTAGGAAATAATAATATAATATTATCCCTTTATAGGTAATCCCTCTAGCTTAGTCAATAATACTAGACACTTATCCCCTTCCCTTTCCCTACCTAGTGGAGCTTAGTCCCCCATAAACTCTTTCTTCATGGTCGGTTTACACGCAATGATGTAATTTTATTAATGATGTGAGTATTTACATATACAAAATCAAGCTCATTGGCCTTAGCATCTAGCTCTCCGGCCTAATAAATACATAATTCCTTTAGCTTATAAACACTTGGCTCACCATCCTATAAACAAAATTACAATTCATCAGGGGCTCAACCTTGGGGTGTTAGAATCCCCTCCCCTTATTTTTGCACTATCCTTAATGAAATTTATTTATACAAAAACAACAATATTTCCAAAATATTCGGAAAGATGTGGGTACTCTCCACGAATAAAATATTCTTGCTCCCATGTTGATTCCTTAGGACTATACTAGGTCCATTGAACCTTTGCAATATTTATGACTTGATTTTAGAGTTGCTTTCTCTTCTAGTCCAGTATGCACATAGGTTGCACTTGCAAAGCATCTTTGACTCTGCTTGAATCAAATTCCAATCAATCACATGATTAGTATCAAGTATATACTTCTTGAGAAATGATACATTAAATACATTATGAATAGTCATGGATGTAGGAAATGCAAGAATGTAAGGTACTGGTCCAATCCTTTTTAGGATTTCAAATGGTCCATTATATCTGGCTGCCAACTTGGAATAAATTCTCAGCGTCAGGGAGATTTTGTTGGCTTTCACCTTCAGGAAAACATGATCACCCACTTTAAACTCCATGTGTGTTCTACCTTTGTCTGCATTTTTTTTATACATGTCTTGGGAAGCCTTCAAATTATTCTTTATATTTAACAATTTCTCTTCCATTTCCCTGATCAACTTTAGCTAAACCACTTCCCTATCAGTTGGGTTGTACCAACTTACTGGGGTGTTTCACTTTCTACCATAAAGTGCTTCAAATGGGATCATCTTTAGTGATTCTTGATACCCATTGTTGTAGGAAAATTCTACCAACTGTGGATAATCTCCCCATTTAGATTGTTTGTCCATCACATACATCCTCAACATATCCTCTATCACTTGGTTCACCTTTTCTGTTTTCCCATCAGTCTCAGGATTATAGGCTTTTCTAAAGTTCATATTTGTTTTGAACCCTTTGAATAAAATTTTGAAAACTTTGAGGTAAACTTTAGGTCTCTGTCAGACACAATTGTATTGGGTATGCCATGCAAGCATGCTACTTCCCTCATATAAATATCAATAACATTGGATTCCTTGTGAGTAACCTTCATACGAATGAAATGGGCATCTTTAGTAAGCTTGTCCACAACCACCATGATTGCATCATGTTTCTTTCTTTTTCTAGGAAATCCTGTGATGAAATCTATTGTCAACACTTTCCACTTCCACTAACGAATGGGTAATGATGTAGTAACCCAACTAGTTTTCTATACTCAACCTTG
The DNA here is from genome assembly GCA_009831015.1 of Picea engelmannii. Taxonomy (NCBI): domain Eukaryota; kingdom Viridiplantae; phylum Streptophyta; class Pinopsida; order Pinales; family Pinaceae; genus Picea; species Picea engelmannii. Next base: position 173,593 of record ML810932.1, read on the forward strand.
ACCCTTTGACATTCCAAGAATTTATCTATGTATCCAACAATATCCCTCTTCATTCCTGGCCAATAATATTGTCTCTTGATGGATAAAACTATTTTCTGATATCCTGCGTATCCCACATAAGGTACATTGTGCATTTCTTTTAAAATCACACTCCTCAATTCAAAAGAATTGGGTACATTAACCTTTTTTTGTACAAGAGAATTCCATCGATTCCCAATTCATAATATTCAACTTTCTGTTGCATTTTAACTTGTTACAACTTTGTTACCATCTCCATGTACTGCAAATATTCTTTTGCAGTTTCCAAAATTCTTCCTTTAACATCACTTTTGTTGGGTATGTGTTATATTATTTGCATGTGTGTGTATGTGGGTGTGTCAGATACGACAACTCCGTCTGATGATCCCTTCACCTAGAGCTCTGTCGTGTGTGCTGAGTGATTTCCTAGGGGGATCCCACGGGGGGGGGGGGGTATTCCCCCCCTAGTTACACGCAGTGTTCAATAACGGGCGGTAGCCCGGGGCAGTGCCCCCAAATTTTTTTTTGGGCGGTTTTTGCTATTTTTAGCGGATTTTTCTATTTTTAACGGATTTGAAAATTAATCCCACATTAAGGGATTAGGGTTTTGGTATCTACGGAATAATTAAAAACATTGTATATATTGTATGGTGAATGGTGAAATTCGATATACAATTAAAATAAGAAAGGTTTTCCCGGTTGAGGGTTTTCGGTATAAAATATCTATGTACTTTGTGTATGAGCGATTGATTAGTTTCTGTATTTCTTAAGAATCTATATGCATTGCTTTACTTCGGAGTTTAAAAACTTACATGTGGTATTAGAGCTCGTTTTTGGCTTCAGAGGGATGCCTTTGTTGCTGAGGGTTTGGCTCGATCTTCATAGATCAAGTTTATCTTGGGTCTGGGATAAACCTGGGTTTAGTGGGAGCTTTTGCAGTGGAGATTCGAGTAAAGAAAGAGGAATGGTGAGCTCATCTAGAATCGAGATAGAGAAGTTCAACAGTAAAAACTTTTAGCTATGGAAGCTCAAGATGGAGGACCTTCTTGTAGACAAAGAACAATGGATCACTATGGATCATGGTACACAACGTACTGGTACACCATCTACAAGAACACAGGCTACTGGTACACAACCTACCAGTACACAAAATACTAGTACACCAGTTACTGGTATGTCGAAGGAAGATTGGGACAAGTTGGACGGAGGAGCAAGGAGTACTATTCGACTCTGCCTAGCAGATTCAGTGTTGTTGAATGTCTTGGGAGAATCTATAGCCAAGGAACTATGGGATAAGTTAAGGAATTTGTATCAATCAAAGTCCCTAGTAAACAAGTTGTTTCTTTGAAATAAGTTGTATCATCTTAGGATGGAAGATGGAGATTCTATGACAAAACATCTAAATGCCTTTAATACTCTGGTAAGTCAACTTGGATCTGTTAATATTACGATTTCAAAAGAATATAAGTGTATTACTTTGTTATGTTCTTTGCCAGACTCTTGGGATAATATGGTTGTAGCAATAGGTAGTACCACTCAATCTACATTGAAGTATGAGGATGTAGTTGGATCCTTGTTATCTGAAGAGATGAGGCGAAAAAGCATGGATGGTCACAACACATATGCTTTATTTGTAAGAGGGCGTACCCAATATAGGAACCCTGGTAAGCCTTCAGGATGGAGATCTAAATGTACAGGTAGATCTAAATCTCCAGGAAAATATTTGAGGAAATGCTGGAAGTGTGGTAAAACAGGGCATTATAAGAAAGATTGCAAGTCTAAGAAGGTTGAAAAACCAAAGGGATCTGATAGTACCTCTTCCACTGAGGTGAAAGCCTCTACTGAAGAAGGAGGTGATGTTTACCTAGCATCTACAAGTACACATGTAGACCATGATGTATGGTTGATCGACTCAGGTGCATCATACCATATGACTACTCACAGGGAGTGGTTCTCTAAATATGAAAAATATGATGGTGGTGATGTATTCCTAGGAGATGAATCGACAACAAAAATCTTGGGACATGGAAGGGTTAAGTTGTTGCTAAATGATGGAAGGATTAGAACTCTTCCTGGGGTTCTACACATTCCAAAACTAGCTAGGAGCCTAATATATGTAAGCAAGTTGAGTGATTCAGGAGTGAAAACTATATTTGAAAAGAACACTTGTAAGATGGTACGAGGAGCAATGGTGTTGATGAAGGGAGTTCGCTGTGGAACTATGTACAAGTTGTTGGGAAGAACTTATACTAATGGGTGTAACAGTTCCGTTGTCCTTGAGCAGAAAAATGAAGGAGACAACACCAATATTGTCCCAGAAAAGAAGACCATGCTATGGCATCAAAGACTTAGGCATATTGGAGAAAAAGGCCTTCGAACACTACATGGTAAAGGTATGATTGAAGGTATGTCTAATTGCACTCTGGATTTTGATTTCTATGAAAATTTCATATATGGTAAACAAATTTGAGTAAGATTCCCATCTGGTGCTACAAGAGCAAAGGGGATCTTAGAGTTGATACACAGTGATGTGTTTGGACCTGTTCATGTTCCATCCCTAGGTAAATCTGTGTATTATGTTTCATTCATAGATGATTTTTCAAGGAACACATGGATTTATTTTCTTAGAAAGAAATCTGAGGTATTTGATAAATTTAAAGAGTTTAAGGCTTTGGTAGAAAATCAGACGGAGAAGAAAATAAAGGTATTGAGAACAGATAATGGTGGAGAATTCTGCGGAAATGAATTCGAAGAATTCTGTAAGAAGTGTGGTATAGAAAGGTAGAAGACTAATGTTGGAAATATGGCTACAACAGAGATGACACAGATGATCAAGGTTGTCATTGATGGCAATCGATTGTTTATGAAGAACAGATGCTGAAACACGACTGCTGCAACACGAATGCTGAAACACGATTGTTGGAAGCGAACACAGATGCTGCAACACAAAAGTGAAAACATGCTGAAACGTAGATGTTGAAACACGACTGTTGGAAGCGAACACAGATGCTGCAACACAAAAGTGAAACATGCTGAAACGTAGATGCTGAAACACGACTGTTGGAACACGAA